>SOPF01027637.1:15567-67737 GCA_012979155.1 Hypericum perforatum | reverse complement strand
ATATATATATATATATATATATATATATATATATATATATATATATAAGTTGAGTAACTAAGACCATAAATATGGAAGATATATTAAAATAATGAGATTTAGGAACAAAGATGGAAAGAAGGAGAACAACGCATAGCTCATTGTGTATTAATCAAGTGTGACACTACTGACCATTAGAACTATGTATAAACAGACTAAGTATAGTCTTTTTATTAGTCTGTTTAGATAATAGGAAGAGGAATCCATAGACCATTCATAAAGAAACTCATATTAGTAATCTCGTACATGATCACCAATTAAATTTATTAATCAAGGCTCGAATCTGATAAAGTCTCCGATATTCAATACGCTTGCACAACTTAGAGATTCGGAACTCCCATGGAAGTTGGTACATGTGATTGGAATAAGAATACCTATACTGTGAGCATAAGAAATTATCTGTTTTTAAGCATGATTGTTTCAGCTTCGCATAATGAGTTTGGGGTAGATCCGACCATTGTTAAAATTGGATTTGCAATTCGACATAATTTGATTCCTAAAAAATTCAATTTGGTTTGAGATGAATTTAATACGGTTTAAGATTTTTATAATTCGTCCAACCAGAGAATTTAATTTGAATTTTATACAAAATTCAATTCGAATAATAAATTACAATTTGTCCATAAATTTGAATCGATTTTACAAAAAAGTCAGATGCACCAGCATCGTCCAACCGGAGAATTCAATTTGAATTCGATACAAAGTTCAATTCGAATAAAATTTGATTTCAATTTTTCCATAAATTTGAATCGATTTAAAAAAAAAGCCAGATGCATCAACGTCAATGTCAGTTTTCTTTAAATGCAAAATTTTTGACGGTTAGTTTTCTGCCCATTAGGTTTTTGCCCGTTAGTTTTTCTTTAAATTCAAAATTATTTATAAACTCTACAAATATCACTAATCACTTCATATTACTCCAAAAAATTACACATTCCAACCTCATTTCTGCTATTATAAAATAATCTCAATTTTCAAATTCTATTGTTGATAATTTGATATATATAAATCTTAAATTTACTAGTGAGATATATTAGTCATATAAGTCATATACGCTCTTATATTATTATTTAATTATGTCATCAAGTAGAACAAATAAGAGCAATAAACAATGTGTGAAATATCCTGATTCAATTGAATAAGATTTTCCATTGTTTTATTCTTATTCCATTTTGGAGTAAATGATGAATATTCAAGATGTATCTCAAACGGAAAGTGAATCATTGACATCAAAATTTTTTGGAGATAGAAACATTGGTCGCCAATGGACTTTGGCGAAAAGAAGACAAAAATAATTAATCTCGGAAAACTCAGATCATCTATGCGACCTTGACGATATATCAACCGACGTAATCACATACACATCTGACTAGGTGATTTTAGCTCCGTAATGATAAATTAACTATATAGGTTTTGATTTCTTCGGAACTAAGGATAAGTAGATAACTTAATTTGGTTATGTGTAAGCCCATTGTTCAATTTATTTCATTTTCCCAACAATGTTAAATCATAATATTAAGCCTAAACATAAATTTTATTTATTTTTTATTTTTTTTTAACTAAATTCAATTTTCTCTCTTTGTTTGTAGTAATATGGTAAGTCGGATTCGGACACGCATACATCTCCTCGAATGCATCGTTGAATCGCTTGAACTTTTCCATGACCTCGCCGCGGAGAAGACGATAAAATTGTCACATAGTTTGAGAGGGTCTCATTTATCACGTCAATTGAAAAAAATAAAACCACAAGATATTAAATATCAAACCACAAGAAATAAAGTAAACATTCCAAAAAACAATTAATGTCTATAATGAGAAACAGGAAAACAGGTATAGTTGAGTAGACCAAATGTCTTCTTATTACCCTATATATTTAAGACATCGCTTCTGAATTAACCAATACAGAGGTTTTCTATGAGAATTAACCAATACGTAGGTAGCGCACTGAATTATAACCAAATGATAGTATTAGACGCACTCTTGCTCCATAACCAACGACTTTTTGGTACACTTTCTTGGCAAATACGTACATAAATAGATAAATTGGGGAAACACAAGCACTGTGAGCCGTTAAACTCAAACCGAAAAGAGAATTTTTTGGCAGAGATTTGGTGACTGGTCTAAATTGCCCGCTTAATCCGTGGCAGTGTTTGGTCGTCTCCCACTAACTATCCATGTATCGCACGCATCGATCACGAGAAGCGTGGTGGAAGAAGACGGGAAATCTGGAGTTGCCCCTATATTTGAAGCTTGCCCTTTACTAGAATATCGTTGCTTTACTTGCCCTAGCGCTACTCCTACTCGCACTAGAAATTTTTTGGTTCGTTGGTTGTTAGGGTGTATCTATTGAATGGGTTCGGTGAGGATTAGGACTCATGTAGATTAAATATGAGTGTCTTATCTATAGGGGATAATATTAGTACAACAATATTAACTACAATCCTAACAATAGGATAATATATGAATTGAAATTATAGAAATGAAAATTATTCATTAAAAATATGAGTAATCTCTAAAATAAAGATAATCCCTAAAATTATGCTAAAATTTAGACAACTAATAAATCATTACTATTCAAAATTATAACCCTAATACAAACCAAAAAAGACCATCATCACGCAGAACTAAAGGAAAAATCATTGCTGCCATTGTTATCAAGAAAAAAAAAATGCAAATGTCATAGATGAAACAGATGTCAAAAAATTAGTATATAGATACCAATATTAAAGTTAACGTATACCAATTCAAATGTATCAAGTAAAACTCATTCAGACTACAACTAAATGAGTACCAATATTAAATGATTACCAAATTAAAGTAAACTAATATTAAACAAGTATCAGTATTAAAATAAATTAGTATAAATATACTATTATTCAAATAAATGAGTATCAATATTAAAATTTAAGATTACCAATACTCAAGTAAATACTTAACAATACTAAAGTTTAGGTACCAATATCCAACTATGTCGGCCATTTTAAAGGGGATGATGTGTCAATTGTGCTCCTCAACCCTCCACCATGCCGCCCTTCCTCTCTCGGGCGGTCGACGAAGCGATCAAGTCCCCTAGCTGAGTTCAGCATGAACCCAATCCTAATATCTTCGTCTCCGACATGTTTCCCGGATGGGTTTTCGTTGTTTGTTTTCTTCGGTGTAAGATGCTCGGTTGGAATCTAATTGTTTAGCTGCTTAAGGATGAATAGTTCGAGTCTGAACCCAACTAGCCACCGACATGGAACTTGAAAACAAGGATAATTAGAGATACAATAATTAAATATATATTTGTTTAGTATCAATTATGTCATCGAACATTAATAAACGTCAGATTAAAAATTTAAGACCAAAATCTTCATTTAATGATCAATAAACAATCTCATCATCATGTGGATTACAATTTAGACATCCCTACTGAATCCATGGCCCTATTGAATCCATAAAACTAAATTTAAATTGGATAAGATATTAAATGATGAGTTGTCAAATATTTAATACATTTACATTATTAATTATTTAAATTTGAAATATTTGACTAAGTTAAAATAATTCAAGATATTTGTTTTAGAGAAACGACCTAGAGGTATTTCGTTAATGAAAGGAGTGCCGATGCAAGATACTAAAATTAAATACTAAGTAACATAAATTGGGAGAAAGATAATGGCTATAATATTGAGTCTATGTTACTGGTAAGGTTGTTTTGGTTATAATATCATCTTTTTAAGATGAAATTTCATCTTTGAAAAAAGTGTAAGACCTAGTCGAGATATTAATGACAAAAAGGTTGGCTAACAGGTTATTTTATAGGTAAAATGCTTATGGGCTGTAACATATTGCAAATGCCTTAACTTGCTATTTTAACGAATTTTTTTATTAACATAATTTACTTTTAAAATTTTTTGGCTAACATATATCACACCATACACAAGGTGTCGCTCAATCTACTCAATCTAGATGACTAGTTTCATGCTTGCTTTACTCGATTTTCCTCACCAAAAATCAATTTTCTGTTGAGACTTGTCGGGGGCTAAGCTAGTTTTCTCTTTAATCTTCCCATGCGAGGAGGATTCACTTGCCGTTTCTCTTCGTATCTCAAAAGATGGAAAATGGACAGGCAAATCAGACACTTGGGCGTTTGTCCCAACCTAGTTAGCTTGGTCCTTGAATTGCTTACTCGTTGACGGCTTTCAACCATGCTTCTAAGTACCCAATTTATTTTTAATTTTTTGTACTCTGAGTCAAATATCGTAGTATATATTTTTTGATTTGGATCATATGTTATTCAGATATCATTGTCGACTATATAAATTAGCTTAAACTTTTGAAATATGATAAAATTATCTTGATAAATATTGAATTATTAAGAATTGAAACTCAGATCTTTAGATTAAACTACAAAAATAATATTCGAATTAATTGAGCTAAATATTTGCTCGCATGGTGGTACTATATATTTATGAATGACCTTTTCATGTCTTTTACATTCCGCTTAATCCCAAGACATAGTTTTTTTTTAATACAAGTTAATTATCACTTTAACAAATTCTCTACGTATGAATAACTCATAAAAATCTCTGCATTTCCATAATCGTTTTGCCTGTCTCCAAACGATTCAGATCAACCTCATGCGATAAAGTATGGTATTAGAATGCGAACTGTTTGAATCGGTACCAATTACTGAAATGTAGTGAGTTTTATTTTGAGATTAAATTATCTGTTCTTGCACGGAGTGCAGTTGCCGTTGTTTTTGCTGCTGCAATTATACTTGGTTGGCTGTTTCATATCCGGCTATATCTCTTGTAGCCATTATATCATAAAATTGTAAAAATTCACTTCTGAATGGAATCTTAGTACTCTTTATTGTAATTGCGTAGATCCTGTTATTTTACACTTAATCGTAGTTCAAAAGCCATCAATTGTGTCATATTTTATTATTTTGATACTTAGAGGACTCAGAACACCTCAACAGTAACAAAATGTTATCACTTTTTGTATCAGTATGGATGATAACGAGTTAAGTTAAAATTTTCGAAATAACTTGATCTTCAAAGAATATAGGGAAAATTACACTTAAGTACTTTGTAGTTTGATTATTTTAAAAAAGATCGTATATTTTTTTTCCAAATTCATTATTCGCGATTTCTTTTCTGGGACATTTTTAGTCTCGTGCACACTTTGAGTGAGTGCCAGGCCACATGGCTGTACCACGTCTGTGCCACATCTTCCAGGATGATGTCATTTGTTATCTACATGGCAATGGCAAATTACCAATTTAATATTTCTCTCTTCTTCCACCTCGACCCTTTCCCTTTCACCAACAACTCCTTCCACGGCCGACATGTGGGAAAGACGAGGCTGTTCATCTAGCCTCTTCGTTTGCCTCGGCCGTCGGAACAACTTTTGTAGTAGCGACCTTGAAGTTTATGAGTTTCAATTGAGTTCCTTACCGCTAGGGTCGAGTTTGTGTTTCCTCAGTGTTTTGGTTGATGACGATTTAGTTGAGTTCATAGGGTTGTGGCCGTCTCTGATTTATTGAAATTGTGGAATTCAATTCCAGTCACTTACTTGTTCAGTTGTAGTTAATCCGTTGTTTTAGATTGTCTGGATATGCCGGGGAAGAGAGAGGGGAATAAAGAAAGACTAAAATTGGGGATCTTTAAAAAAAATTATTCAAATTAGGTATTAAATTAGTAATTTTTCTTGTCACGTAGGATGACAAATAGAATCACCCAGATTGATGTGGCACTAACATGGACAACTATGTGGTTGGGCACTTATCCGGGACTTAAATATGTCCGAGAGAATAAACTCGAGTATTGAATTTGGAAAAAAAATATTCAAGAAATCACATAATAATTAAATAAACTTTTTAAAAAAATATGAAGTATTTATCTACTACAAACATGAAGTCGTAATTTTGTGAACCTCTAATCCGATACTCAGAAGTATAGGAAACTATTTTACCCAAAAATAAGTTTATTCCATTTCTTTGGCATGATTAATTGTAGCTATGAAATTATATTGAGAAAATTGTATTCATGATATGCTTCGGGATTTATCAAACAATATTTAACATAGCGATACAAAATGTATATAACTTAACAAAATTTCAGGGTTTGAGAAGTGTAATCTAAATATAAAAACTATATTTATTAAAAATATGCTTATGAACTTGTGCATTGTATGCTCGTCCAACTAGTTATACCAAAAGACAACTGAATCGAAAAAACGGTCAAACGACATAGTAGTGCTAGGCATTCAATTAGTTAATACCTACTTTATGGCATGATGTTATAAAAGATAGAGACAAGTGGAACTTATTTTAGGGCACCCAAGTGACGAAAATATAACCTTGGAGTTAGAACATCGCAGCCTGTTAGTGCCAAACTACTACGAGACAAAAACATGCATATCGTGAATATAACATCCTCGGGAATTGATTAAAGTGCAAAATCTTAAGTGGGGGTAAGCCTAAATTTTAGAAAGAGTGCAAAAAATGGAAATATCATAAAATAATTGGTGAAATTATTTTAAATGATATGTGGTCGGAATTTTTTTTAACTTAGGTTAAAAGTTTACGAATAAAAAAAATATAATATAAAAAATCAGTTCCTCTATATGCTCGGGCAATACTGAAATGATAAAAGGGAGACGGGGATAATATTTGTTTGACCCCGAGGTTCTTTATTTATTGGACAATAACCAGTTGGTGAGCATTTATTTGCAATCTTCCAATGCTTGCGCCTTAGACCAAATTACTCTATTTTCTTCTATGTTTGAGGGATTAAGACGTTATTTTTTCTCTCTTGTAAGTGACCCTATTCACTACTAAGCCACATTTGAGGGAAACCCAATGAATTTTTAGGGGATAATGCATTTGTTTACGAAAACAGTTGATGAATAACTTAATTACATTTTGTGGAACGATGTGTATTTTAGTAATAACAAACAAATAGTTCTTGTACTTGTAGCACATTATACTAAATATTGGGTCAATTAGCATTCTATACTTACAAATTTGGAACTATTAACACATTGCAACTATTTTAGTAAAATATCATCACTTAGTCAGACATCTATGTTAATTTTAAATTACATATTATTCGTTTTTTTAACTTAACTTGCACAACTTATATTCGACATTATATAGTTTCAAAAATAAAAACCAGAATTTTTTTTTAAAAATGTCTATCAATTTAAAAAAAAATCATACTTTTTTTAACATACAATAATCTAACCCACTTGACTGATTAATCGAAATTAGAATCACATAAAATATTAAAAAATTGTAGTTAACTAAATGATTGTAATATTTTTCAGATAGTGAGATTGGTGGGTGATGGAATTTGAACTCCATATTTTAAGGGTCTTAGCTACCCTTCCGCTATTTAAAATCGATGATTACTCTAGTCAATTTTCCATTAAAACTGTATTGTTTTATTAGATGATCACAAAAGTGTTAAATAAATGCTAATAGTCCTTGCATGCGTTCCTGATTAAATTATACGCTAACATTCAATTGGGGTACAAAGACAATCCCTAAAGTACAGTCGTTGTCCACACTTTTCGAATCACTCAACCAATGAATGCTTTTTTCAGTTCCCATGATTTTGAACCAAAAAGGTTTCAGAGACTTGGAAAACAGACATATACGGCTTTCTCTCTCATGAGATGTAGCTTTTTTTATAATTATATTACGAGTGACCGAAACATATTCTAGGATGATTCTGATAAATATCTTTAGGATTATAAGATTTAAATTCAACTTACATAAATTCAAATTTCATTACTATTTAAATCGACTCCATGGCATATAAAAATACAAGTTGCTTCCCTTTTAGGGTGGTCATGAGTTATCCCTCCCAAGATCTCAAATTGGTGGCTTTATTGTCTTCTACTCTGTGTTCCCACATCCTTAAAAGCTGCTGTAGCCCTAAATTTGATTTGACTAAGCTGAAACCTATAGTCAACCTAACTTAGTATCTAAATGTCTGCACATGAGATCACAACCATACAACTTATATCAGACAGTGTGAACTTTGACTTTCACTTGCACCAACCATTACAAAAATTTATGAGATTTTGGACCATTCTTATGTTCCGTAGCTTGTAGTATCGCTTAGTTTTAAACATAATCAGACTTTGAAACCTTTTTCCTATGTTGAATTTTGTAATAACAAAGCTTGGATTATATGGTATGTCGTGACGGGATTGGCCTTGTGTGTATTGAATCATGAGCCGCAATTTAAAAATGCTGCATAACTACTATAACGTAAAAATTTCGCGCATGCATTTTTATGGGTATGAAGACAAATGTGTCTGAAGCTACATTTTGTACGAGCGAACCAGCCCAACGAAGTTTTGCGAACTGACCCAAATTATAGTAACATGGTTTCTATTTATACATCCGCGTTCCTTCGTTTTTTTCTTTCTAATAGGTAAATTTTATTACTTGTAGTAATATTTATTTCTTGTACAACTACGAGATTACAACAGTATTTTCCAGTAAAATTTTGTGTCGATAAACCCATGGAAACAAATTGTTGAAGGGAAATAGTGCCTAAATATTTGTTGAAAAATTGTGGCCAAAGTGTTTCTAACCTAGCAGTATAAATGTTTTCAAAATCTAAGAAGTCTAGAGTTCAAATTCTAACAAAATCATGTCTTAAAAATTTATCTTAAAAAAATAGTGCCTAATTTTTTTTATAAATTGACTTTTATCGTATCACCATTTGAAGCTAGTCACTTATCATCCTACCCAACTCTTCTTTTTTATTATTAGAGCAAGTGCTTACCCTTGGCCCCCGGTAAAATGTAAATCTAAACGTTGCTTCTAATAATACATATAAACCCCGAAACCCTGAAGATTGCCAATGCAATCAACCCGGAAGGTAATTGCACTAAAAATGTTTAATCTTGGTCATATTTTGAGTTAGGTAAAAAGATTTAACAGATTGAGATAAACTCTCATATCGAAACGAATTTAAATATTTGCCAGTTTTCTATCCAATCTCCTTACAGGAAAAGAAAAATGGGCTCTCAATAAATAATTAATATGATGACCGATGTAGACCAACTAAGACAACGGGTTGAAAATAGGAAAGATGCATCTAGAGATTTGAACATAAACCCAACCGATAAGTGGTGAAACTTACTTCTTGTCTGCTCGCCGACCAATACTTTGAACAGTGGAAGCTTTTGTGCGGCTCCCTTCATCTTTTTACCTCTCAAGATGCACAAAAAACCGGGCACGATCGCAAGAAATATCCCCTCATGAATGAATATTCAATCCCTAATAATCTATTTCACCGAAAAAAAACTCCAACAATCCCTAAAATCAAAGCAGGGCCATGAAATAAAGAAATCCCACGTACCATTCTTGATTCTCTAATCCCCTTGATCACTCAAATCAATAAGACAAAGGATAAGTACAAGAAAAATGCATATAAAATTGAAACTGCTATAGACCCAATAAAACATACCAACTAAATTAAATCTTGTTTAATATTTATTAAAAAAAATTACTACCAGTAAAATACATTGTCATAGTGATATAACAAAAAGCAAACAGCCAAATAAAAATAAAATAAAGGATACGTACAAAAAAATACATGTAAATTTAAAACAACAATGAACTCTATAAAACAAACACCAAGAACACCTCAACACCAACGAAATAGACACAAAAAATATATCATTTTAAAATATTTATTAAGAAAAATTTATCATCATTCAAATTTTGTACTATTAAAATCCGAATTATTAGTTCCACTCGAGTGAGATCATAAAAAAAAGCAATCAGAAAATAAAAATAAATGACGAAGCGAAACCCTTCTAGCTATTGACCCTATTATATATATGTGTACAGAGTAGAACCGCCATACCTCCTGATCAGCTCCCAAAAACATATTTTGAGTGGAAGTGACAATAATGGAAGAGAAAATGTCAGGCTTTTGCATCCCAAAGGCAGGAAATGGTCGTGGGGTTAGTGGGTACATAAGTGGTGGTGGTAATAATAACTGCGGTACGGGCACAAAGTGTGGGCGTTGGAATCCTACGACAGAGCAAGTTAAGGTTCTAACTGACTTGTTCAGGTCGGGACTCAGAACTCCAAGCACCGACCAAATTCAAAAGATCTCGTCCCAGCTCAGTTTCTATGGGAAGATTGAGAGCAAGAACGTCTTCTATTGGTTCCAGAACCACAAGGCTAGGGAGAGGCAGAAGCGACGTAGGGTTTCTGTGGATGACAAGGATTCGGCTCGTAGGGCTGATGATGCCTTTAATTCATCCACAAAATGTAACTATCTTCTTTCCTTCCTACTACTCTTTTTTTTTATTTGTACGGTTTTTTAAAATCTCTATTAACAGATGTTTATTATTGGCATCATACTACCTCTGTCTCATCGCATGTTGGCTTGAGATTAACACATTTGTGAATTGAACTTATTTATAAGCATTAAAAAATTTATTTACTCTTTATTTTGGGTCAGATATGATGTCTCACTGATAATGATTCACTTATAAACAACATATGAACATGTTTTCTCTTATCATTTGCATGATACATGTTAACAATATGATCAATCGTTGCACGTATACCGGACACGAAAAGATCATTAGATCCATCCATCAATTTTGATCTCTTATTAATGACATTGTTCATGATTTCTCCCTCTTTTTGGTTCACAGATTTTGCTGCGATAAACCAAGTTACTGAGCCGGATCGAGTGATAGAGACCCTTCAACTCTTCCCAATAAATTCATTTGATGAATCCGAACTGGCAGCCGAGAAGCTTAAGGTGCATGCAAGTTATTATGATCAGTGCAAAGAAGCTGCAGCAACAGCTTTCTCTTACGCTTTTGACACCGAAATGGACCAACCTCCGCCATTGGATCTTCGATTAAGTAGCTTCCTCTAAAACCACCCAAACCCTAATCAATTTGTCCTTTATATGACTTTCTAGTTCTACTTCCCTTGGAGCCCTTGTACTGATATTATTAGCTAATTAATTATATGGTTTAGCTCTAAGGGTAGGCAGTTTGGAGTTAGCTAGATGGCTGTATTAGTGTACTAGAAAAATGTTGAGCAAGTTGTTGTTGCGCTAATATATTTCGAGATTATTACTATTATCAAGTCATATATTAATGGTTTTCTGAATGAACCCAAGACCCACATAAGAAAATTTAAGTCCCGCTTGGACCAATTCTCGTTGATAGCAAGTAAACGTACTGTTTAAACATTCTCCTCTAAGTGGACTTCATTGCTCTGTGTGTCTTATTCTGTTGGACTTACCTTGTGTTGTGAATGCTCGGAAGTGGGAATACCAATGGCTTCTTCGTTCTTTTTAAATTGTCGCAAGGAAAGATAATGTCGGTTCTTGAAGTCCATAAAATATGGGCGGTGGGAATAGGGTTTCTTGTTTAGACTTTGTTTCCAATCTTCGAAACTTGCGAACCAAATGGATTTGATCATTTCGCCTCTGAACTTGGTTGACTCTGAGTCAATGGAAACTACTACCGTATTTTTTTTTATCTCACTATGGAAGATCATCAATATATGGTATCTGAACAAATTTCGAACGAAAAAGTAGACATATAGTTTAAAAATATTTATATTTTTTATAAAACATTTTACACTTAGACTTAGAAAAATGCCTTTAGATCCCACCAAAAAAAAAAAGAAAAATGCCTTTAGATTTTGCATGTTCCAAACAACCTATCATATTTTTAATGACTCAAATCAAATTTTTTGATTAAAATTAAAAATGTTATTGTAAATTATTCTAAATATTTGTTGGTAAAAATATGAGAAAATATTCTTAAAACAGATTTTCTCATTGACAACAGTGGATTGCGTTCTCACATCATAGTCGCATTTATCCCTGACAGATTTGCGGCTGATTCGGCAGGGTCACATTCACTCGACCCTTCCATCATTTGGTTTTGGCAGAGAGCACAAGTTAAAAAAAAACGTGTGGGGTGATATCTTGTACTATTTCTCGTTCAAAATAGAAAACTTAATTTGGTTGGAGAATGAATATCATAGTCGTCGCTTTGAAATTTAATTCAACCACCTAAAATTAATTTAACCAAAAATTATGATTGAAATACCAAATAAATTTGATAGTATTAAATGAGACTGGAGGTAATTTTTTCCATTCAATTACTGATATCTTTATTAGCCACCAAACTTTAATCTCTTCACCAAATCAAATCGACCGAATCTATTTTTAAAATTTTGGATTTTAGAATTTTTTATGTTAAAAATAATTAAACTATAATTTTTTAATTTCATGGATAAAACATAGTAATAATATGTAATTTATTTTACATTTAATTGGTAAATATTAATAATTATAAAAATAAAATATATAATTATTCAACGGTCAGATTGATGGAAATGGAGAATTCCGGGCCACCTCTCAGTTATTACACAAAGTACATATGTGAATATATATCACCTTGGCCCATGTAGCGGATACAAACCAAATGGTCTTTCGACCTAAGATGTTTTTATGTTTGCACAAAAGCCCATATCCGAATGCTACGGCCTGGCCCAGAAGATGAGTTACAGTTTGGACATGAAATCTGTTCAAAATTCAGTTATGATTTGGGGTCCCGATAATGGATGTGAACATTCCAGTGTTCTATATTTTCGGCTGAATATTTCTGTCATCAAGGTTTTTTTTAAAGTTCAATCCAGTTGAATCTATACATAAAAAGTTGTAATTCTGTGAGTTCTATCACGTGATTAAATGGTTCAAAAATAATCTAGAAAATATATGCTTTCTAATGGCAAAAGATATTTGGTCTAACGACATAGACGTAGCACATCTTGACATAAATTCACGATATAAACGTAGCAAGTCTTGACATAAAGTCAGAATTTAAATATATTTTTTATAATTTAAATTTAAAAAAAAATATATTTTCCAATTACTTCAACATTGGAATCATGTTATTGTGACTTCACCAATTCCAGTGATTGACACAGAGTATGAAAAATCGTAACAAATCATACTTCCTAATATTTTGTGATATATTTTACTATTTAAACAAGGAATTGACCAAATAATTTGAATTTCAGATACTATTCACGTTATTCAGACTTGAATTTTTTTAGTTTACGAGTAATCAACACTTGGTGATTACCCATGAAATGAATCTAGGAGACCAAAACGCCAATAAAAGAAGTCTTATAAGTACAATGTAATTATCCATCCCATGGTACTCCGAGCAAAAAGAGTGAAACCATAAGTTACTAAAATGTACTTATCCCAATACAAAATTCTCCTCTTTCCTCCTTTCGGCTTTTCCTGGAGAACAAGCCAGCCACCCACCGTGGAGAGAGGAGCGTGAGCATCACTCTATAAACTCCCCCAAAACGCCGCCGTACCGCCTTTAAAACAAAACAAAAAAATCGAGCTTAACCGTAGAATAAGAAGAGAGAGAGAGAGAGAGAGAGAGAGAGAGAGAGAGAATGGACGTGATAAAGACGCAGCAGATATCGGCGCGTCCGATAGAGAAGGTGGTGGTCCACCCGCTGGTGCTCCTAAGCATCGTGGACAACTACAACCGCGTGGCCAAGGACACCCGAAAGCGCGTCGTCGGCGTCCTCCTCGGATCCTCCTTCAAGGGAACCGTCGACGTCACCAACTCCTACGCCGGTAAATTAGTGTGTTTTTTTCTCGATTTGGATCTCTAGGGGATTAGGGTTTGTATGATGGGGAATTTACTATTTTGCCCCTGTCGAGAATCCCACACTGGTAGGGATACTTATGTGTGTTGAAAATCCAACTACCTGCCTTAAGGTTTTGGGTTGGTACGGAGATTCGGACATGGTATTGGTGATCCCGTGCTTCATGACCACCATTTCTCGCACGTTGGTGAATTCAAAGTCCGGTTCTAGGTTGGATATCGAGATTCTAACAGTCCTATGGGGTTGTTTTTATTGGGTGCAGTGCCGTTTGAGGAGGATGACAAAGATCCTAGTATTTGGTTCCTGGATCACAACTACCACGAGGCGATGTTCTCCATGTTTAAGAGGATTAATGGTATGCTTCGAAACCTTCGTTTGGAACGAGCGGTATTTTTTTTTTGTGTGCCTGCTTATTTTTGTTGGTTTTTTCGTTAGCTAAGGAGCATGTCGTGGGGTGGTACAGTACGGGCCCGAAGCTGAGGGAGAACGACCTTGACATTCATGGATTGTTCCACGAGTAAGACTGGTGACTACTTCCCGATTTTAGCCTTTTTTGTTGTTGCTGGTGGATTCATTTGGTGCTGTTTTCTGTGTTTAGTTACGTCCCGAATCCTGTATTGGTCATTATTGATGTCCAACCAGTGGAATTGGGAATACCTATGAAGGCTTACTATGCAGTTGAGGAGGTGAAAGAGGTAAAGGCCAAAGCTTGGCCGAGTAATGTTATTTGGTGTGTACTTTTTTCTGACGAAGCTTATTGGGAAGTTTTAATTTGGTTGCAGAATGCGACCCAGAAGAGCCAGAAGGTCTTTGTTCATGTACCATCTGAAATTGCTGCTCACGAAGTTGAGGAGATTGGTATGATTCTGGGAATACTTTCTGTCTCTTTGTCTTAGGTTGAATTTCTACCATCTCCTTCTTGATTATCTCTTCTGTCTCTGCTTACTTAGGCGTTGAACATTTGCTTAGAGATGTGAAGGATACAACAATAAGCACTTTGGCGACAGAGGTCTGGCCTTCCGATGCTGCAGAAACTTGTGCCTTTTCTTCTTGTTTTACTGCTTTGTTTGTAGCGGATGAGATTGGACAAGAGTTTGTTTGTTTTACTGCAGGTGACTGGGAAGCTCACTGCTTTGAAAGGGTTAGATGCCAGGCTGCGAGAAATACGTGGTTATCTCGATCTTGTCATTGATGAGAAACTCCCTCTGAACCATGAGATTCTGTACCATTTACAGGTCTGATCCATCTCCTTGATTCTTGTATGATAGACTATTTTTTGGAATCTTGTCATTTCTGCTTGTGAAGCTTAGCTATTGAGCAGAGATTGAAACTCCTTTTTTCCTGAAACATTATGCCAGTCCTAGGTTCTTGCTTTTGACCTCATTTACCTGCGCTTATTCAAATGTGAACTTTCACCTTTTTAGTTTCTTGATTAGAAAATCAAGAGTTGCAAGATCGGAATCTTGCTTCATTTAGTGGCTCTATCACAATAATAAGATCCTTTGAGGACTTAGTGCATTTATGAGGTTTCGGGGATCATGATGTTGGGACATTTCTTTCAGCGCTTAAGCAGCTTTTTCCTGTTTAACGCCGCTTATTCTTATATTGCTTTGATTAGACCACTCTGCTTGAGGATTTTTGTAGATAGACTTCTAGGATATCTGTTGTGGTGCTAGGTTTAGTTGGAAATGTGAGCTCTGTGTTCAATGGCTGATTACATTTAGATGAATGGTGTATAAATTTCTTCTAGGCCTATTATTCATCAAGCTAGTCAAGAGTCTTCAGATAAGGAAGATCCTTTTGCAATAGATCCCGAGGGAGGACTTTCTAATTGATGCTGTTTCTCTGGTCCTACCATTCTTTGCCTGCTCATATCAACAAGTGCTTCTTTTCGTATTTCAACTGTTTCTTACATTTTTTAGGATGTATTCAACCTTCTTCCAAATCTCAATGTCACTGAGCTGATCAAGGCCTTCGCTGGTAATGTTCTGAATCTGCTGAACTTGGCATGCGATCTTCCTCTCACCTTTCTGTTTTTTTTTTCTGAGAACACTCACCTTTCTGTTGTATCTGCTTAACTGGTCCATGGGTATTCTTGTTCAGTGAAAACAAACGATATGATGTTGGTTATCTACTTATCATCCGTTATCCGAAGTGTTATCGCCCTTCACAACTTGATTAACAACAAGGTAAGATCACGCCTTTCAAGAAACAAGATGCATATGAAGTCTTTGTTTCACAAAGTTTGAACTGGACTTTTATGCCATTAAATGGACGGAGATTGTTTTGTTGTGTGTCTAGTTTCAAGAAAACCTGCCCTTAATTAGAAAAAATACATTAAGCCACACGATTATTGAGATGTTCAGGAACAAGAAGGAACTGAGCACTGTCTGTGCTTCTTACACTTTCCTGATTTATCGTCCTGTCGAAAATCCTAGAAATTTGCACCCTTTTTTTTTGTGCGTTGCCTGGCTATTGTAATTTACTTCTACTGTTGCTGCAACTTTTATTGCAAGCTATTACACTTCAATTTCTGACACTCAGTTTCATTAATTTCGGGTTTCAACTTAGATGCTTAACAAAGAGCATGAGAAGGCAGAAGACTCGAAGCCCGTTGCTGTACCTGCTGCTTCTGGAAGCTAGCCAAGAAACTGAACAGGGCAGAATTACACAGTTGATTCTCTCTCTTGGAGATCCACCCTGGAAAGGTTCAGCAGAAGAACCATTGGCCCTTATATTTATTGCGACATCGAGTTAATTATGGTCAGATCATTCCATGTTTTGGATACTTAATGTTTGATAGTTAGCATCTAAACATTTGACCATTTTTAAGCCATCAGAATCTGGTAATGTCGTTTCCAAACTTTTGTTTCTCGGTCTTTCGCTATATCAAGTTGGACACTGCCACACTGGGTTCTGAGGCTAGATTGAAAGTTAATACAGAATCCGAAATCTTCTGATTAATTCAGTGTTTATCTCCTTTGGCAAGCATAGTGGTCGACTAATCATCAGTCAATTTTCTGTTTCCTCGAAGCTCGATCGACCACCTTGTGGATATCATCTCACCAGACTCGCTTATAACATAACTGTTGGATTATAGAATTGACAATAGTTTCTGCCTCGTTTTTCAGATGTTGGCTTATTAATTACAGTCTCTCAATTTTCTGTTTCCTGAAGTATGACGCACGACGGTCTACTTAGTGCATGATAGTGACAAAAAACAGCCTGATTCATGTCATAATTATCCCAATTAATTGGGACGACACTGACAAAGACCCTGCTGATTTTATATTCCTAGTTTTTTGATATTTAATGTGGAAATTTAGTTAGAGCGTGCGTTTTTAGTGTAAGAATTAAACTCATTTTGTTAAATGAATCCAAATATGTTATCACCAATGACGCACACCAATCCATCTAAACAAAAGATAATTTTTTTTAAAATTTATAAATTAATTAATTGTTGATTTTGGTGATGTTTATCTACTTCAACAGCATAATCATGACCTTTACAACATATTGCCTTAAAAAATATTGAAACCGAACAATAATTGACCCATTATCGAACAGAATTCCTTGAAGCTAGACTTACATTTTCTCCGATGCATCTATCTCGATTACGTCCGCCAAAGTCAACCCTTTTAAAATATTTGTTGATTTGACCCCCGAAAAATGTACAAAGCTAGTAAACAAAATTAAATAGAGCTTCCACCATACATAGATAAAATACATTGTATTTGTTTGATGACGAAGAGCGTTCGAATATATTCGTGCAGGATGATTGTGAATTTGCATCAAATGATTTCTCCATTATCCTTGTCTTAATCCCTCCCATTTTGATGGTTAGAATGATGACTTTTTTAAATAAATATTTATGAGTTTATATCACCATAAATAATTACATCATTGTATTATTCCGTAATCTGTAAAACAATTCCATGCATCTAACATAACACATCTCTTTATCAAATTATCTTTAGTAGAATAGTAGGTCGTTCCTTTGCAAAACAATTCCAAAAATAAAATCTCTCTCTTCCCTCCCCTCCTCCTTTCTCTTTTGCCTTTAATTTTATATAAAAATATAACTTTTATTTGGTAATTTTCATAACTTGTGTTTTTCCAAATATTCATAACACCGATCATTATTTGTTCAAGTCAAATTTCCATCATCTCTTATATGGTTAGAATAACTTCTCATTAAACATAACTTGTGATATATGCGAATATTCAAAATAACATAAAAACTTTAGTATTCGTGGCCCAAAATTTTGAAAAATACAAGTTTAGTACAACAGTAAGAATTTAGAAGGAATTTGCTTCATTTATATTTCCAATATATCTAACTAATTTCATTGAATATTTTCCAGAAAAGAGATCAGTATTAAATTCATGTTATACTTTTTTTTATAATTAATTAGTTTAAGGCATGTTCGAATACGAAATTGATCTAAGCCAAAAAAAAAACACGATATTGCTTAATGACGCATATTGAATTTTTGTTTAGAAAACGAAGGTGACCTTATCTTAAGACTTCAATTACCATTAGTATTGAATAAACATTAGCATTACTAATGAGTAGACGCATTAATAAAGTAACAAAAGGTTACGTCATATTAACATCGACATTCCTTAATTGCAAATTTGAAAATACACCGTGGGCCCCACCACACCAGAAAGTCGAAAACGGTTAGAATTTTCTCCCCAAAGTACACACTTCAGTCGTGCGGGTCCTATGAAGCAAGATCTCCTCGCTGGGCCCCAAACCCTAAATTGTTCTAATTTCCAAATTATTAAAAATCCCCAAATCATTAGGACACGAATTGCATGAACTCGAGGTCCCGCTCGATCCCGGCCATGGTCTCGGGTGACAAGACCACCTCCAGGTCGACGCTTCCGGCGCCTTCCCGCCCGGGGAACGCCGAGATCTTCCCGTCGAACTTGTTCGCCGCGCCGCTCCGGATCGCCATCGGCCGTCCCCACCCGAAGTCGTTGTCGAACATCGGGAACCGCGGGGAGCTCCCCATCGCGATCGACGCGCCGTCGAAGTTCCCCAGCGGGAACACCCTCGGAGCCGCCTCCCACTCCGTTATCAAACGGCAAACCGCGGCGCCGTCATGGGCGTTGACGCTCCGGTTCAGCTCCCCCGCGCACCACCGCAAGTCGTTGGAGGTGACGTCACCCGCTGCCGCGTAGGTCGGGATGCTCTGAATCGCGTTCCCGAAGTAGAGCGGGTCCAGCTTCGGCGTCAGCCGGTGACGGACGTTGACCGCCATCCGGAACGTCGTCTTCTTCGTCGGCCCCAGCTTCCTTGCACGTGTAACCGCTCGCCAGAGAAGCGCGCAAAGCGACTGGAACGAAGACACCTCGATCTTCCCCGCCGACTTAAACAACCGGTCGTCGTTCTTCATCTTCCCGATCATCTCCGCCACGTCATATCCTTCACCGCCGCCGTAACTGACGCCGTTAGCCATGGATTTGAGCTTCCTCATCGCCTCCCGGGAGAAGGAGAAGATCCTCTCGCTGAGAGGGTCCCTATCGTTAAACGTGACCCTGGGCCCACCGGGAGGCAGTTTAAGCACGGATGACGTCACCAGAGCGTTGCTGATTTCCACGCGCGTGAAGTCAGGCACGCGCGTGATATTGTTCTTCCCATTCCCAGCCCCCGCCCTGGTCACCTCAGCGAACGTGTTAAAGAAGTTCCACAAGGAAGTTCCGTCAATAACGGCGTGATTAACGGTGCACCCAATGAAAACGCCGTCAACTAACTCCGTCACCTGAACTGCCAGAATAGGCTTATAATGCCCCTGGTAGCTAACCGTCTTATGAAGTGTAAAAAATGACTTCACACAATCAGGCACGTGTAACGGCGAGATAACGTCCCGAACGGATATCCCGTTACCGTTACCGTTATTTGCCTGTGCGTGGATGAACTCCGCTCCAGCGTCGTTGCACGTGAGGTACACGTGACCGTCAGGATCCGTTACCATCCGACCCGCGAGAGGCGGGAAGTGGGAGAGGGTCTTGGAGAGGGAGAGTTTGAGGAGTGGGATGAGCGAGGACTTGTCTAGGAAGAGGTTGGGTTTTGTGAAGAGGAGGCCCTTTTGGATGTAGTGGCAGGAAAGCATCGGGAGGTCCGAAACGGTGAGTTTTAGGTCTTCTAAGGAAGAAGGCTTGGATGGGTAGATTGTGCACGTGGAGAGGACGGTGGTGAACGGCGTCGTTTCGGGAGCGGATGGCATTTTGGTAAATTAGTAGTGGAGTGGAGAGGAGTAGAATAGAGTAGAGTAGAGTAGAGTAGAGGGAGATGGTTGTGGTGAATTTCGGATGGGTTGGTATTTATAGGGATTGTTTGGGATTTTGGGTGCATGCACTTGGGATTAATTGATTAAGAAGTTTTGAGTGGTGGGAGTTAAATTTTTGTTTTTTGTTTTTATATGGGAGGTGGTAATACCCCAAGAAGGATTGCATTTTTGTTATTTTAATTGGCAAGTTGTGCTCGGATCGGATTTTGTGGGTTTCTTGCCTACTTTATTGTTTGACATGGGTGTTGGTATCTCGGAGCTCCATTGATATTTGAGAAAATTACATATAAGTCCCATGTAATTTTGTTATTTTCAAAACAAAATCCTATAATTTTTTCTGTCTTCCATCTACTTTGGATATTTCTATATCTAGGACCGTCCGAATAAATGTTTATCCACGTGAACATCGTCTGCTTGGCAGACGATATTTGTTGTACTACATGGTATTCTAAATCATTTCTTAAATCGAATTAAATATATTTTTTACAAAAATTGAATATTTTTTAAGGCCACGTTTCTAACATTCTAACTAACCCAAACCTTTCCTCCGGTCATCTTCAACCTGAGGTTTCATTTTCAATCAAACCCAATTTAATTAAACGTAACCCAACCCTGAAATTTCACACAACTTCCAGAAACCCAATCCTCCATACTCTCCTCCAACCAGCCAACCAAACACCACCAAAGCTCCTCTTCTTTGTCATTTCCTAGCCCAAACCCACACCACGTCTCCTCAATAAACGTAACCAGAAGCGATGGCTTTTAACGGGAGCCGGGACCGGAAGAGGGCGGACCAGTTCCATTTGCTCCTCGATTGTTGGGTCTGATTCCAACACATACCCAAAACCAAGGACCGGCTCTCCTGTCCCCGGAGCTAATACAGATTCTTCCACTCTCACCCAACGAAGAGGTTCCTCCGAGATGTAGTCCGCCGACACGTCGCCGGAGACGGTTGTTCTCCCGCTTCCCAAATTTGCTTTAAGATATTGCTTTGGAGCGGTGACGACCAATAGGGGGCCCTATTGGTATTAATTAAAAGTAGGGTAATATTAATAATTAGAGTGTTAAAAAAATATATTTTGAATTTGATAATTTATCTCATGTCATCTTAACATAAACAACTAGAAGATCATTTTCGACAACAAATGTCATCATTTCAGTGAAACAACAAATGTCATCATTTCAGTGAACGTATTAATACTCACGTAGATTGACATGTGACCGAACATTTATCGAGCAGGTCAAAAATGTGAAATTTCCGAAAAGATAAATGACATGAACTAATTTTTGCATAAAAAAATTACACCATATTTTTTAGAAATCGCAAAATCATATAATATTTATGTACACTTTCTTTTTGATATTTTTATATTGAGCAAATTGCCCTCAGATCCCTGTCCTTTGCTAAAATCATTATTTTCGTCCCTCCTGTTTCGGAAAAGAGACTTTAGTCCCCACCTTTGCTTTTTTATCACTCTGAGGTCCCTGGTTCCGGTTTTGGAAAAGTTTTCCGGTAACTAGAGACCTAAATAACTTTTTGCCCTTACTTCAAAAATTAAAAAAAATAGATCTTGCTCCGCCCTGGTTCCCTAGTTTCGTCGCTCCGCCCTGCTCCCTCGCCGTTGACTTTCGGCATCTTTGAAAAAATGCTCTGGTTCTTTTGGTTCGAGGGGTTCTCAATTAACCAAATACACACTTCTCAATCAAAAATTTGAACCAAGATAATCAATTGACTCGCCTTCTTCTCGGCGTCTCTTTCTCAATTAAACCCAATCTATATACGTGGGTTGAGCTTTGGGCCCGCCGAGATACACTCCGGATCTAAGCTCTGGTTTTATGGCTTAAGGCGGGTTCTCTTGGTGGCGAGAGGTGAAGGACTTGGCGGACGCGGACCTCCAGCTGATGCGGGCTCGGGCGAACTCGTTTAAGAATCTTGTGAATTCGTTCGACTGGGAGCTCGAGAACTTCTTCACCACGATAGCGCCGACAGAGATAGACTTCATGGAGAGGCTACGTCTGAAGATAAGGGAGTTCCAGCGGGTGTACTTAGCACCGGAGATCAACCGGAAGGTGCTCGAGCCAGAGAGAGAGACCGAGTGAGATATGGGCGAGCAATATTTTAATCTGTTTTTTTAATTTTTGAAGCAAGGGCAAAAAAGTCATTTAGGTCTCTGGTTACCGGAAAACTTTCCCAAAACCGAAACTAGGGACCTCAGAGTGATAAAAAAAACAAAGGTGAGGGACTAAAGTCTCTTTTCCGAAACAGGAGGGACGAAAATAGTAATTTTAGTAAATGACAGTGACCTTAGGACAATTTGCTCTTTTATATTTGTTAGATTGATTAATCTATGTGCGAGGTACATCAAACTTACAAATAAGATATCTTGTTTAAATTGACTGATCTATATCAACTAACAATACATTATTTTAATTTAACCATGATTCGAGTTTAAAAAATTGACCGCCAACTCGAAATTAGATTACTCATCATAGTATACACCTTACAAGATGGTTCAAAAAAAAAGTATTTGTTAGTTTGTCCAGAGTCAAAACTTAGTTTGCGTTACTTATTTACTGTTTTAAATGATTTGGATTAGAGAAAATCTCAATAATCTTCATACTAATTTAAGCAATAAGTATATAAATGCTGTTCAACGGAAACTAAATTCGGTCAATATGGTTCAAGTGACTAAATCCTTTAAAGATTTTGTGTTCCAACTCTAGAATATATTAGTAATAAATTTTGTTATCAAAATTCAAACTAACTAGCTACGAGACGTATCATAACATGATACGCATGTAGGATCTCATGGGATTTTTTTCCCTACGGAGATTAAGATTTGGCGTGGAATCTCAGGGAAATCAATATTGTTCCATACTTGTTACTTATTCCCCGACGGTGCCTTGGAAATAGAGAGATTTTCCATGCCTAACTAACCCAGTCGGAGATTTATTGCTTGTCGTTGGGACAAGCAATTTTCTAAAGATGACGAGGAAGGAGGAACTGTGTTTCAAGCTAGGTGGCACTCATGCAGGTTGCTAGGTCCTGTAATCAGGATAACTCTAGAGACTCTCGTGTCTTCAATCTAGTTCTTTTTAGTCTAAATAATATAATATTTGATTAGAAAATAAAGTTCAAATTTTATGAATGTATTAAAATGTTTTTAAATAAGATTTTGCAAAATTCTTCCTAAATAACAGAAAATGTTACCCAGTATAAAAAGTCTACATCTAGACCATTTTATTTTAATTCACCAATATAAAAGTTTTACATACTTTTTTTTCCCACATTTGTAGCTACCCATTTGGCATTGTTTTGTTTTTATTTTATTTATTAAATTATTTGTAACTACAAATATAAAAAAATATCAAATTTTGATATGACTTTAGAAATTTATCAAATTAGAATAGCTATCTACTTATGCACTAACTTGCATGTTTCTTTTTTAGGAAAGAATTATTGAGGTATGTTTCATTTTTAAGAATGAATTATTGAGGTAGTTAACATAGTACAAGTCTACTTTGCCCCAACAATCAGCTTAACATTTCCACACAAAAAATCAGCTAAACAATATGCACTTTCGGATATTAAATGGCGCTGACGGTAAAACTAAATGAATATCACTGATATATGAATTAATCGTAGTATATTTTCCGTTGTTGAATGTTATCTAATCATTGAAAGCTGTATATGACAACGTGTCCACATAGCTCAGGGCTTGTACGTGATTACGTTCTCTGTTTCATAACCATGCTATATACTCTTGTCCCGAGTTTCTTTATTTTTTTTTGTTTTAATTTACAGTGCTAAATATATGTTTAATTTACTGTGGATATATTATAGAGATTAATTCTCATGATTCTTTATAATAACAGCGAAAAGTCATAACTCATACAAATTAGAAATTGATAAATTAAGTATGAGTTGATACACACAATCATGAATTTCCATGCATTTTTATGAAAAAAAAGAGATTTAATGAAAAAAATTGGGTGAACAAGTCACCGATTGTTCTACAAATTACATTCTGGATGTTGGCTGCCATTCTTCTAATCCCGAGAGGGGTCGGCTGGGAAGAATATGGATTCATCAAACTCTTAACTGTCTTTGCTTAGGGATGTAATTAAGGTTCATGTTCATGTCAGAACCAAATGATTCGGTTTATAAGAAATTCTCCTACAACCGCCACCCCCTAATTGTCGGCGTGCGACTGTGTTTAATAAATCAATGAACTTGCCCACAATTCGAGGAAAGACAGTACCAAATTGCTTATTTAATTATTTTTTGTTCGGGTGATTGGCTTACCTGGCTTAATTAATTTGTTTGACCTGCTTAATTAATTTAGTGCAACATGTTATCATATTGCTATTTTGGTAGAGTGGGTGGATGAGGTGATTTGTGTGTCCAAATGCGGAGTTTGAAAGTGGATGCATATGCTTGGAAGGCTGAAACATATGCCAAGTGCGTTAAACTGATTTCTGTAGGCAATTTGACGTATGAATTTGAGTGTCATAATTGTTTCCATACTACAACATTATGAAAGTACATCGATTTCTAATTTAAACATTCTATATGGTCAAATTTTATATGAATTAAGACTTTGCGAATGTACCATTACACAATAGTATGTGAAATCTTTAAAATTCATTGTTTTTAAAGACTCCGTCTGTCTGGTAGGATCGCGAATCAGACTATATACTGGATCGAAAAACATGGTCAAGACGCTTACCTTACGAACCAGACGAATTCTAGTCAAACCGGATAATTAGTACTGATTTTTGACCCAAAAATTTCCGGATAGTAAGATTTGGGGGGTAAATAAGAAAAAATAGATAATTTTTCCAAAATTTTCAAACTCATATACCTAAATTTCCGTCTAAGGAGAAGGGGGAGAGGAAGCAGGAAGCAGTGGAGGAACAGGAGGCGACAAAGAAGAAGGAGCAGGGGGAGGGGGAGGAGGAGGCTGAAGAGGAGGAGGAGGGGAGGGGGAGGAAAAGGAGGCAGTAGAAGAGAAGGATGAGGAAGAGACGACAGAAGAGAAGGAAGCAAAGGAGGAAGAGGCAGAAGAGGAGGAGAGGGCAGAGGAGGACGAGGAAGAAGAGGAGGAGATATATTTGGAATTTTTTTAGTCTGGAGTACGATCCGACTGCTATTCCGATCAATCGGACCATTTGACTTGGAAATCACCCAAAAATGGGTTGATTTCCAGGTCGATTTTAAAAACTATGTTGAAATTATGAAATTTATCTATTTTCATACTATATTAAAATATTTGTTTTCAACCTAACTATAGCCTTTTTTTGATAGGTTACAAAATTTATCTTATCGTCTGACCTACAAGCTTTTAAATTAAGTTTACAATCATAATAAAATCCATCAACTTATTAGCGGATTAAAATAAGGTCATGAAGCCGCAGGTCAGGTGGCGAAATGAGTTGGTATAGAAAAAACATCGAATCTTCACATCATTGGATGACCTGAAGAATGAAATTTAATTGATCGTTCATGAATCCTGCGGCTTATGCTTAAAATTATTCCAAAGTGACAAGAAATTTCCATTGTATATAAATACACAAGTCAAACTATTGGCTCCATACTTGAAAAATAATTTGCCCCCCGTGAAATTTCCATTCTATCTAGTTGCAGCAGCTTTACGTATTCAGTGTTAACTTAAATATATGGATTTTTTCTAATTGCTGTTCTTACAAATCCGTTGGTCTTTATGCTTGATGCGTTCTCTAAAAATGCTTATCTTGGTCTAAAATATGCAATTTTTGTTAAACTTTGAATTTCCGTCTACTTCATAAGCCACTTAACTAAATGCAGAAGTTCGAATAACGTCATGAAACCGGAGGTTAGGTAGCGAAATGAGTTGGTATAAAAAACATCGAGTCTTCCCATCATCAAATGACCTAAAATGAAATTAATTGATCCTTCATGAATCCCGCTGCTTATGCGAAAAATTATTCCAAAGTGATAAGCTATTTCCATTTTATATAATTAGAAAGGTCAAATTATTGGCCTTATACTTCAAAAAAAAATTGCACCCCGTGAAATTTGAATTCTATATAGTTGCAGCTTCATATATTAATTTAAATAAATGTAATTGCTGTTCTTACGAATCTTCAATATTTTGTGGGTATGTCTTGTTTGATGGGTTCTCTAAAAATACTTATCTTGTTCTAAAATATGCAATTTTTTTGTTATTAAAATTTGAATTCCCGTATACTTTATAAGCCACTTGATTTTTTTATTCCTTCCGCCACTTTTTTCTTTTTGTTCTACTATTAGAAGATGAAAAATTCTTTTTGAAGAAGTTAGAACAGGACAATTTGATTGAGCAATTTTGACTTTCATTTCAAAAGTTGTTTCAATATTTGCCATCTATAGTGGCACGTGAGATGCGTGACCGCCCATGTTTAACGGCTATGAAATGAATTCACATCTACCAAGTGCAGTGGGAAAATCATAATTCTGTTACAACGATAGTTTCTTAAATACTTTTTTTATATTCGCAATTTTTTGAGATCAACTATTTATCTCAAAATGAATATGATATTTGCATCGTTAAAAAGAATAATCAAAATGTTAGCAACATTTTATAAGATGATGAGAATAGCAACATGCTCTGCTCTCGACATTGCGATCTCCCCAAGATAAGACCACTTTTTTAAGACTCTTGTTCTGTTGACATTAGCAAATAAAATTGATATCTACTTCTAAATAAAATTGATGATTATATAATTCTATGTACTTGCAATCTAACAAAAAAAATAATGCCAATTTTATTATATTGTACCTTGTCCGACCGATTCAACTGGATTGATCGGTAGCCTAACCAATTGGGCAACCACTTCAACCCTTTTCCAAATTTTGGGTTCAACCAACCTGTTCTATCATAGAAGATGTCTTTACGGTGTAAACCAATGTATTTTTTGTCAATTTTTTTTGCATGGTTCTCTCATAGAAGATGTCTTTATGGTGAAATTTTAGAGGTTTTGTGAATCCTAACCTCCGGCTTAATTGTATCTTCAAATTGTAGACTATTTTTAAATGTCAATTAATTAATTTACAATTTCATGATTTAAATCGAACCATAGTCAAAACGTGGCTACGGTCATTTTTAAGGTTGATTGCAACATGCCATCATGTTCGTATCACGATATTATTTTAATTGCGGCGACGGTGACCTTCTCTACCATGAAAGAGAATACACTGAATTTTTTTGGTGTCACTAAACTCTGTAACTAGGAAATCATTGTGTTATAGACATATAATAACAACTGACCATGGACGGATATATATGTAAGGGTGTGATGGCAATTGCCCCCATGAAAAAAAATTATGACTAATATTTAACCTAAAAAACCTTATTGATATTGTCTACTTTGTCTTCACAATTCAAAAAAAGACAAAATTGACACAACAAAATGTTAAAATATTTTTATTGTCCCCATAGTATAAATTTTCTAGATCCGTCCCAGCAACGAGATTATTCCCTATAGTCACCAATTCTCATGAATAAACAAGATGAACATTTTCTGTCATTGCATTCGTCATATGTATTACATATTCCCTAACTACCTTCGACCTAACTAAGCTTATTCCCCTGTAACTTCCATTAACTACCAACCAAAAATTAGCATGCGTATCTATGTCAGATGAAGACGTGTCCTTATAGAAGGAATATTCCTCGATTAAAAATTAATAGTTCACGCCCGCAGTGACATTATGTAATTTGTTCAGCGCATCTGCCCCATAATTTATTTTTTTATGGAAGAGTGACTTGGTAACTTTTTATTAAAGGAAAAGACTGTAGTACAGAGTGAGAATAGATGTTGTTTTGTAAAATTAACATCATAATTACACTTGAAAAGGATTGAAACATGACTACTCTCTCTTATTATGTAAGAGATTCCATACATAGTATTAAATAATTGATAAGAAACTTTTATCACCTAAAAATATTGAACATCTCATAGTTGTATCAATTAGCTCAGTTTGCATCCAGATTGAGTGATAACAAAAAAATATACGAGTGTGCGAGTTATGGATGAGCATATGGACTGAATCATAAAATCTAGATTAATTATCTCACTTTGTATCAGGAACTCAAATCAAACAGATTACGTGAACCGATCCCAAACGTGCTTTAGCTATGACTTCGAACCAAAAGCATGAACCATTTTCTCAGCATTTGAAGACCCTGTTCTGAACCGATTTACCATCAGATTCGGTCCGGTCTGTTTTTTCTGCCCAGTTTGTTCCGGTTTTTCCCTCGCCCCTCTAGTAGTACATTATTAGATATGTCGGGACGGCTTCAAAGTCGTGGATAGTTTCTAAATGCATGTATCGTCTCTATATGTCAAATATATATTTTTATATGTAGACATTTTTTCTAACTTTTTTCTTCCATTTCGTAATTCGAATTTTACTTTTTACAAAAATATAGAAAATTGTTTGGCAGAGAAACAAAATCCAAAGAGATACTGAATATATATTCGTGATCCAAACCTCGTTAGTTAAAAAAACTTTATTTAGAAAGAAAATAAAGGTTAAACTGTCTGAAGTTCAGAAAATTCATTTAAATATATATATGCCTAACCTAGAGGTAGGCAATTTGGAAAGAACTATTCAACTGCTCTTTGTTTTCTCTGCCTCTTGTATGCGTTGAACTCAGATCAATTACTACTTAGTCAGGCGTCACCTTGCATATAGGTAGAGGGACAATGGTGATTGTTTATGATGTTGACACTTGAGATCTATTAAGAAATTAACCCTAGCTAAGTCAGTACACTGTCTCAATGTAGAGCTATATTATAGGTGTATTATAAGGTGTAAACCAATTATTTCTTTGGATTAAAATATTGTGATTCAGATTCTCTTAAATACGTTTTTGTATTTAAGACATATGAAATTAAAAAATACTTAGGAGTTAGGAATTAAAAATAAACTATTCAAGATTTATTGGACTTTGAATGCCAAATGATAAAAAATGTATTATTGCTTTTTTATCATCATATTGAAACACTTGAAATGCCACTAGGAATGATTCAACGTATCCCAGAGAGGATATAATATGGAGAACTTGTGATCCCGATGACTAGGTTTTGGTTACAAGTTTCACATTTAACCCATTACTTGTCTAATCAATGTGATGTTTTTAGGTAAATGAAACGATCACTCTTATTCCAACAGAATACGACAATTTGGAAATGAGTGTTTTACATAAAATTTCACTTTCCAGCGTTTGAACTGTTGGAAAAGTGAATCGTATACCAAAATCAAGTACAACATTATCCGACCACGATTTTCCAACATGAACATGTTGGTTAAATTTTTACCAAACTGAAATTTGAATTAAGAAGTTCAGTAGATATCTATATAAGAGATGATAAAAATAAGAAAAAGTGTACCACATGTAGTGTTTATATAACTCGAACCAATTCACATCTCGTTAATAATTATAGCTCCCGGTTAATATTGATCATCATCCGAATAAGTTAAAAGAGGACATAGAGACAGTATATGTTTAATTTTGTTTTTCTTCTATTAAGTACAATGGATCAAATTATTGACCGATGGAATTGATTCTTTCAATGCAATAATTGGAAACGTTCCTTATCTTTACAAAATGCATGCATTTTCAAGGATGGGTGATCAGTTGATAGTGATAAGTTGGCTCGCAATTTGCTTCGCTAGTCCAATGCACCTCGCCCTAAAATCATCATCTATATTTTGAAAAGGCCGAGTTGGTAGAATCCTATAGCTACATCCTAGTTTGGTGCTTCAAAAAGTTAAAAAGTAGCAGAGTATTTAGATTAAGTGTGAGTGAGTTATTCTAGTTTAACCAAAAAATTATTGATAGTTATTCTAATTTAATCAAAGGATATGATATTCAAATGATTGAGATTGCAAAGTGTTAAATATCTGCTGGACAAAATTTATCATATTTTAGTTTCATACCAAATTTAAATTAAGATTAGTCAATTTAGTGAGTGTTCAGATATATTATAAAAATCCAAGGCATAAAATATTTGTCAATTTTTCTACTGCCAGCACCTTTTTATTTAAGATTTTTAGGTCTTACTCAATATTCACCAACAATGATTAATTTAGAGCGAGTGATTAGTTCGAGCAACATTAACCTTATCCGCAAAATTTGATATTTGTTGACCATATGCCAGCGATGCTTTTGGGGTCAACTTTTTTTTTCTATTTTCGTCCGGGATTGATTCCACTATCAAACGTGTAAGCACTTTGTAGTTATTGCATACCAACTAAAATGGTTCTTTTGGTTAGTTTCATATCATTTATTGTATGGGTTCAAAAGTTAGACTCAATCCGAATAATAAATCTTGCCAACTTCACATTTTTTTTTATCACCGATAGAGAAACTTTTTATGCCATAATTCAATAAACTTTGAAACTCTGACAATTCGTCAATAACTTATGCGTTAAATGTTCTGTGGATGATGTGCCGGGCACTGAGCCTGGGCTATTAGGGATTCCGAGCGAATGGGTCATGCCGATTTTTCTGCATGATTTGTCTTTTGTAGTCTCTTCCATTTTACCTCATCTGACTGCCAGGCTTGTTGGCTAGCTGGTGAGGCGCTATTTTGTACACCTCTCCCATGACTACCAGGCATGTTGGTTAGCTGGTGAGAGGTTTCTGCCCCACCTGACTACCAGGATTGTTGGTCAGCAGGTGTTTTGTGGGCTTTCTGTGTTTGTTTGTATAACGCTTTTTATTTTATTTGATGGCAGTTCTTGAAAAAAAAAAAAAAACTTATGCGTTAAATGTTGGAGAGAATACCACATCGAAAAGAACAAGTGGGTTGGACAACTTTATAAGTGTAGATGATCCACCTACCCATTGCCTTAAGGTTTTGGGTTGGATATGGACATTCTAACATGGTATCAGAGCGGGTTGATCTCGAGCCCATTATGAAATCCATGGCCCGTTGTGCTCACATGATCCTCATTTGAAAGCACGAGAGGCAATGAAGGCCGTGCAAACTTCAGCCCAAGTGAGCTTCGTTTGAGGGGGCGTGTTAGAAGGAATACCACATCGAAAAGAACAAGTAAGTTGGGCAAGTTTATAAATATAAATGATCCACCTACTCATTGCCTTAAGGTTTTGGGTATACACAAAATTTTCCTGTATGTTATTTATTACATTTTGTACGGTCAAGCACTCTCACATCAGATTGAAAAATAATCTCTCTAATAATATATACTTCGTCTATAAAATTGAAACTCAAAACATTCTAAATGGAATACAAATTTCGAGGAATTCTCATTCGTATACGTGCATCACTTTCACATACAAATAAAACCAAATTTGACCATCATTACTAAAAATGGATCCGGATCCGGCTCAGGATTTGGATCATATCTAGCCTTTTTCGTGGCAAACATAATCATCTCCCAAAAGAAAGCGGAGTATCATCTGCGTATGTACTTCTTCTTTCTTCCTTTATTCAGCACCACGATTCTTGAAAGTTGACCCACTACATATAAGTGCCTGATCATCAAGAAATAAATAGTAGGATCTTAGAACCATGCACCGCCACTTTCCATTGCCTTTTCCTAGGGCTTTCCACGTCCCCACCAAGAAATCAAGGTCAACCTGAAAAACAATTATTGCAGCAGATAATACATCGAGTGATTAATTGGACTTCCAGTTTATTGTAGGCATTGAGAATCTTACGTTGATAAAAGGCCATTGGTGAATTTGATTATGAGTATAAAAAATCAATTAAACTATTTTTTATGGTTTTGAGTTGAATATGAAAATTTTAACATGATATTAAAATACATTAGTCATGTTTTCAACGTTGTTATCGCACGAATGTCGTTTTATTGCAAATCGTTAAAATTAAAGTTGATACGAACTTTGACACGATGATTTTCTTTTGAGATAATATGACTGCCAAGTATAACAGTGGTAAGTTTGTGTACAAAATTTGTCAATTTTGATTTATGATTTTGAGTTACATAAAAAAAAGTTAGAAACAATGTCCAAAATTTTAAAACTATTCGGTATGTTGTTTATTCGATTTAATAGCCAAAAAATTATATCAAACAATTATTTCAAGATATATTTTTAAGACCACTCACAGTGTGCGCTCCCTGGATGTTTACACGGCAGGCCAACATTTGTCCAAGGCGGAAAGCTCTCTTGACATGTGCAGTGCATATCGGTTGGTTCACGTGGCTTTTTAATGTTTTGGAAAAACATTTAGAAAGGTTTCTTAAATTTTATAAAAAAATATTTGTACAATTTGCATATTATCTTTGAATATTTTTTTAATGTTTTAATAATTTTATAAAATTATATGTATTCAATAATCTAATTTATGTGATTTCGATGAGCCAAAAAATTTATGTGGTCAATAATCATTTCCAAATTTATAAATAGATTTCATTCTTGTTTTATATTTCCTCACACCTCTTCTCATCCCTCTTTTCATTTTTCTATAATTATCTCTATTATATTTTCTAAATATGAATCCTAATCAAGAATTTGTTTAGACGACCAAGCTTAGAAGATTGGATTCTAATCATTAATTTGATCTATAAGTTTACTTCTAGCCTAACAAAAGTCTTTTTGGAATGTATGATTTATTCTAAAATCTACCAAGTACCTAGGTCAAAACTTTGTCCAAAATCTAATAAAACCTTAACAACACTATGTTCCTTCATATCAATCTAATTTGTACTAACACCACCAATGCCAACAACCAATGCCTCAACACAAGGCTTCCAAACTCCACAAAGTCATCAACAATATGTTCACCATGCAGAGGATGATGTATCTCCGGAGGATACTAAAAGAAGAGCTAGAGTTGCGAATAAATTCTAGAATCTTGCGAAATATATTTTCATAATGTCTACTTATATTCAGCATAGTAAAGATGTCATACGGGCTAACAATCAGAAGAATAAAGATCTTTAAATAAAAATAATGAATCGCTCGCACAATCTCAAAAAGATAACCCTCTTCAGATTAATCGAAGAAATGTGGCGCAAATAAAAAGTTGTTATACACAGGTTAATTATACACGCGAAGAGTAAATTATGGCTTACAAAAAAGTAACTAAAAAAATGTGAGTGGAGAGCAACATTGAGATGTATTGGCAACAACTCACCAACACTATTTTCATACGGAGAAAAAATGGTTATTTAGAAGTATTTGAAGTCTCATGCGCAAACATCTGAAACAATATCCTGGATTAGTGAGTTCTATATCTAGTTGTTCGAAGTACCATAAGATATAGATAGTGGTGGAAGTTCTAATTGTACATGATTTATTGAAGAGGAGAATAATTCAGTTCCCACCAATTTTCCTACTCTAATGACTCAAGAATCGACAATATCGCATCTATCCGACAGGGAAGCTCTAAAAAAACAGGTAGCATACAAAGTAAAAAAAAGTCACTAAAGTGATAATACTTCCTATGAAGCGAATGAAGTGTTGCAAATCTCTCGCGAAAAAATGAATGCCCATATATTATAGGTGTTAGTCGTCGTGGATCGACAATGAGACAAAAAATTATTGAAATTCTTGGTTGATCATAGAAAAAATTTATCCCTAAAAAATTTAGAAATTGAACGTGTCCAAAATATTTATTTGGATAATCTAATTTTTAGATGATGTACTTTTATTCTTTTTAATCAATCACATAACATAATTTTAACTTAATATAAATTTGAATTTTGCAAACTTATTTTTTTTCAAAGTTAATTATAATTTTTATAAATTTATTCAAAATTATATTCGAGTTTGATATAATTAATTATATTTTAAAAAATAGAATTGATGTGGACGTATCAGAGCGAGAACTTTATTGTAGACAAGGTAGCATGAACTGACATGGAAAAAAATAACAGAGTGAACAGAATGGAGAATTCTATCGTAGAAGTTCTTAGTGTAATTTTTTTATTATATTATGATATAAAATTGATCTTGTGATACAAGAAGAGTAGGACGTTTGTTTCCTTGTATGTAAATCAAAAAATGAAGTTCAGACACATCCCAAAAAATTTAGGTGCAGACGAACATAGTCCGAAAATTTTCATTAGTGCATGTCAAAAATTTCAAATTGAGCGTGGTCAATAAATTTGGTCCATGTTTTAAGGGGTTCGCATAGTTGATGGTTTGTGCATAGATAGCCTCGTGACATTATTGAATATGTACAAGCAAATAGCCGCATAGGACAAAAAAAATCCGTAAATGCATATTTGTTGTTAAAAGTAAGATTTTTTTAGTGGACAGAAAAGTAAGACGATGAGAGTAGACATGACTCGGAATTTCCTCGTCCATAAAAGTGGTAGAAAGTTCCAAACCTACTGAAAAGTTCATAAATATCACATTGCAGATGAATTGAATTGAAGATATGTTTAGGAAGAGAACAAAATGACTTGAAAATACAGCCTACAAATTGGTGCATTTTTATTTCATATATTGCCCTATAAATTTTTTAAGTAGGGCAATACTACACCAACGATTATAATGATAAATACTTACTTGTGCATACTCCAATATTACATTATCAGGTTGCTCAATAGAGAACCCTAAAAAAATGCTGCTATATAAAATTTATTGTCATGGTAGAGACATCAACTCCTCACGCAAACTTTTTGCTGCCACTTATCTTGTGCCAGTGAATAGAAACCAAACAATTGGGAAAGGAATTGTTTCTTGTGTTGGATACAATGGCAAAGGCAAAAGATCATCTCAAATTCTGGGATACCTATACTTCAAGCCAATGTTTCCCAAAGAGTTTTTCGGATGTCAGTGCATCGTATCTTCAACGCGTCAACTGGACATTGACAGTTCATGAATGAAACACAGATTTGGATACTTTCTAAGTACTTTTACAATGAATGGTCATTGAAATTTCTGAATTTTTCCCCCCATAGTTTTTAGGGTTTAGCTATATTATATTTTCATATTTTGAATTATATTTTTCAAGCCATGTATCTGGCAATGTTTTGTAATCCGGACATTGAAGCAATCAATAATTTTATCTTTTTTCGGTCAATTGAAATCACAAGTTACACCAGAGGTTTTAAATAATTTTTTCCTAAAAAATTCTGGTTAATTTCAATTGGAACGAGCAATCTAATCAAGTGGACCAATTAATTTGACCAATTAAACCATAAATCAATGACGTTGACCACCGGTCAACTGTACTCTAAGTTTTAGTCTAAAAACTAAGCGACTTAAGTATTAACCGATAAAATTATATTTTAATATGGTTTATGTTGTAATTCTTTGAATAACTTTCAAATTTAATAGGATAAAATAGTCTTAGATCTCTCATGATTGATTAATTAAATAATCAGGATAACATATTATTGTCTAGTATCAATATTTTTTTGAATCAAACAAATTAGTCTCTCCACCAAATCGGCACTTTTCCTACATTATCGAGAATTGCGAAAAAGTTTCTCCGCATTTGTCGAAATTAGTGTTATTAAGAGAATCAATTATCATATAAACTACATATATAATTCTCAAGTGGATTCAGTAAATGCCTAAATCATGCCAAATGCCTTGTATCTAAGACACAAAAACTTACCATGATTTGACGAAATAATGCACAATTCCTGGAGGTATAATATATTGGTGTTAAAATTTACTGCTGAAAAAAATCCCTAAACAATAGTAGCTTGATTTAGAAGATGATGTATGTTGAGTATGATAAACAAATTTGTAAGTATTAAAATTTTTCTAACTTATAAATTTAAAGTTTTGAGTCAGGTAAAGAAAAATTGAAGCGAGCAAGGACAGGCGATAGGCTCAAGGTTTAAGAAAAAAAAAAAACCGGCCGGCTCCCGGCAAAACAGCACAAGGGGCTTGATCTTGACATTTACTGGGCCTGTGTTCTTTTGTTTGCAGCTAATAAGTAATAACCTGGCTTGGGTTCGGCCCATGTTCGGCAAGGATAAGAAAAAGCCTTTTGGATCTACACGTTTGCGGACATAGTCCAGAGTCTCGTCCCAAAAGCATTTTCCTAATTAGCGTTAATGATACCAAACCAATAACAATTCATAAAGAGTAAATTACTCAGACCTTTGACGTATCAAAATTATTCCAATTTCATATTGTTAAACAAAATATTAGTATAATATCAGAACTAAATTCGTCGTGAAACTCACGAAAACAATATTCCTTTCTGGCATTTGATACTTCAGACCAATATTTCGTTAAAGAGCAGAGACTATATTAAATTTCGATAAGCCAATGATCCGGTTAATTAACCTATTCATAAAAGCTAAATCTCAATTGCAATGCGAGTTGTCTGAAGACTATACACAGATGATCATGTCTCGAATAGTTTAATATTATAAATCTCAATTGTTAAGACTATACACACTATTAATTGGACTGAATAGGGACCAACGGCTGAATAAAACTCTCTCAACTCAAAATCAATAATATATTGGACATAAAAAAAAACCAATAATATTGAATCAAATGATGCAGAATAATGAACTCTAACTACTAATAAAGATGTTAAACCATGTCTGTTTTAGAACAGGGCATCATATGAAAATAAAGCTTGGCATATGGAAGTTCACATGTCATGTCATTGCTCGAGCTGAATACTTAACACGGCCCTGCATTTATCGTCAAGTTTAGGTCCGAACACCGGAAAAACAGATCAAATAAACACACCAGGCCATGATCGAAGATAACATCTTTTCGGAAAGCGCCTGCAAAGCCGCTCCTGTTTTCATTCTACAACAAGAGCTTGAAACCAACATCAACGAGCATTAAGAAGATTAATCTTGAAAGTTCAGATCTTCCAAAAAAGGTGCAACATTGATTTTCTTACTGCTCGTTGATGTTGTCCCATAACTTCAAGATTAAACACTTCGTCGTGATGCACTTCATTTCTCAGGAAGTCATCAAGTTACAGTGTTTGAAGCAAGATTCTTGGCAAAAAAAACAACATTGGTTCCACATACAGAAATAGACAAGACAAACAGCAACAGATCCCGACAGAAAAACATGGAAACACAGATATGCAAATTGACCATAAGAATAGTTCACGATCAACTCCTAAAGGCGAATGTCAGAACGGTACGAATATAATGGTAATGCCAATGCAGATTGACAAAACTAGACAGAAGTATATGTACCCAGAAAATACCAAATGACAGTTTCTAACATCAAATCCTAAGCGCTGCTAGCCAAGTAGGATCAATTTTGTTCACATCTGTTTGATGACCAACTCCCCAACAGCAAATGACCTGGGAGACTTGTCCACAGGACAAAAAAATTCTAGAAGCTTCGAGAAACTTCCCGATCCAAATCTGAATATGTGGTGATATTATCTATAGCATTTCAAGATCACCAAAAGATATGGATTATTACTCTTGCTATCCAACAAATTAAAGTGTAATTAACTATTGCACCGTAAGATAATTATCAAAAACAAACAAACAAGTTCTTCAACAGGCAGCACAGCGAAATATCAATTGAGTAGTGTCATATTCAACGACTCCCCTTAGTATCAATTCACGGTCATAAGAAACCAATCATATCAAACGCGAATCAACAACAAATGAAGAGCAGTTACACATCAACGTGTTGGATTCAGGTTTAGAATACACATGGAAACCGTACATTAGTCAATATACAAACGCAACGAACACATATATACTGCAATTCAAATGGACTCGGAACAACATCAACAACTAAATCCTTATTTCCATGATTTGCCTAAAGCAACACGAAAGATTATCTCCCCATTTCCATCAATAATCAGCCCGGTAGCTGCTGTAACTGCCGCGGGCAGAGAAATCGCTCTCCACCTTCTCCGCAGCCTTATCCTGCTCATACTTCAACCCTTCGTCCAACGCCAGCCCGCCTAACGCCCCAGCAACCGCTCCCACAGCCAACCCCGTCCCCGACCCACTACCCTTCCCGTCCATCCCCCTCTGCCTCTGATCATATGGCGAGTAGGCGTCAACGGGTGCGGAAGGGGTCCCACCGTAGTACATTGGCCTCGGTGGGGGCGGGGAGGAGTAGTAACCGTTGTAGAAGGAGGGCGGAGGCGGGTAGGGCGAGTAAGGTGGAGGGGAGAAGTGCCCATAATCGCGGGGTGGAGGCGGGGGCGGGGGTGGAGTGGCAGGATTGTAATAATATCCAGGCGGAGGGGCAAACGTGTAATCCGGAAAGTGTGGGTAAGGCGGGGGAGGGGGAAAAGCGCGATCGCGGATCCCTAATTTGACCCGGATTTTCCCCTGGGGGCGGCCGGAGGGACGGATGAGCTCGAACGTTTGGACCCGGTCGAGGTCATCCCTAAATTGATCGGCGAGGGAGATCCGGAGGGTCCCAACGAGGGGCTTGGGGGTCTCGGAGGGCTTCGAGTGGAGGACCTCGAGCGTGAGATAGTTGGGATGGGCGGTTTCGGAGGGGAGGGGGAGGGAGAAGCGCTCGTTCCAAACGGGTCGGGTCGACCCGGAGTCGTCGGACTTGGTGGAGAGGCGGTGGGTCGGGTCAACCCAGAAGACGCAGTAGGGTTTGAGATCCCCGGTTTTCCAGTTCACGTTTTTTAGGTGTTTCGCGGAGACTATGGTTAGTTCCAGCTCGGAGGGTGGAGGATGGGGGCGGTATGGGGAGGCCATGTCGGTGAGCGGCTAACGTGCGCGTGGTTTTGGGGGTGCGCAGGATAGCGGGGAGGAAAGGTCAGGTGAGGAAGAAGAGGGGTCAAATGGGAGGAATTTCGGTTTTGTGGTTCGCTCGCTCTACGACTGCGTATCGTCTCCAACGTAGCCAAAATGATGATTGCCTTATGAATAAAGTTGTGTATATTAATTAGTTTTCTTATTTCTGTCATTTATCTTCGTCACGTGTATTATGTAGATTTCACATTTTTCGGCACAAGATAACCAGATATTCATTTAACTATAACTTAAATATAGATGTAAAAAATCATAATAAAACGGACTAGTGGGCTGGACTTGATCTAGGCTTCTAGAGTCTTGACTATATTTACTAGATGAAGACAATTAACAGTAATATCTTCTAAAGAGATCAGACCAATATATTATTATAGATTAAAAATTATATATCAAATTTCGATAAGTTGGGAACTCAACCACAAAAACGAACATAAATCAAGGATCTGAGGGTAATTTACCCTTATTATATCATAGATCTAAATATGAATTTAACCTATGAACAAATATGAGACAACGTGAGTTTCACATATTGACACATCAAATATTTTTGTCATTGCCTTGTCACCTTGCATGTGTTCAACATGTAAATTTGCTACATGAATGATGATATAACAATTATTGGTCACAACTTCTCACCTATAGAAAAAATAGAGATGAGAATAAAATAATAATTCTTCACTTAGACACACATATTATTAAAAAAAAATTAACTTTGTTTATAATATTTCTCAATTCAACAAAAAAGATTGATTCGTAAAAATTATTCGGTGGGCAATATTTGATAGATAAGAAATTTTGTCCCAATACTGGATAATCTAAGCTTCAACAAATAAATATGTTTATGTTGTTAATGAATTTATTTCATTGGTTAAATCAAAGTTTTAATTTTATGATTATGATATATAATTGCATATAAAATCTTCATTTAGCAAACTTAATCCTTAAACAATAAATAAATTTTTAACTCTACGTGAGACAACAAACAAGAGAACATATTCAACTGAATTTGTAACCAAATTAAGATGTGAGACAAACCTAGAAGTTTCAATTCTTCCAAAGAGGTCCTACTTGCCTGCTCCATGCGGTCTAAAGGCTGCCACTGTTTTTAGAAAGTTCTAATATTATAGATACTAGTAGGAGTGAGAAAAAACCGCACATACCGCAATACCGCACCGTACCGTACCGTACCGTACCGAACTTTAACATACCGTGCATATACCGTACCGCACATACTGCATACCGCAAATTACCGCGATAAAACGGTACGAGTGCGGTATTGCGCACCACACCGAATACATGGATAATACCGCAAAATATCGCACCGCATCGCGGTATACCGCATACCGCACCGTTTCCGACACCGCAACATACCGCACCGCGCGGTTTCGCACAATACCGAATATCGCACGGTTTCAAATTTTTTTTTAAAAAAAATGCGGTACAGTATGGATTTTCGCCCATACCGTACCGTACCGCGCCGAACTCACCCCTAGATACTAGTAGGTTTATATTTTCATTGACATATAAATTGTTTTTAACCAAGACCTAAATACAAGTATCAAATGCCGCCACATTAATTTCACATATACATATATATATATATATACATAGATATATATACATATCTATATATATGTGTATATGTATATACATATATACATATATATATGTATATGTACATATATATAGACACACATGTGTGTGTGTGTGCCCCGCCACAATAATGTTTACTCTTATTGACCGTCCTGGTTCCAAAGGAGGCCCTACCAGCCCATAGCAAAGTTCAGAATCCAGGCGTTTGTGGCCCAGTGTTAAATAACTTCGGTGGCGGATGTAGGCCTTAAATGAGCGCTGCAGTTGCGCAATTAAAAATTATTTTGAACTATATAAACCAAATATATATTTTAACACATATATAAATTTTAACACTTATATTCTTATAAAAATATGAAATAACTAGTGATGTAAAAAAATATAAGAAAAATTAATTTAATTTGATTAACATAATTTTTTGATTAATCGAGCCAATAATGTAATGTCCGGTCAACTACCTCAACGGTGCCTCGCAGTCATTGTCCTAAATTGAACGGTCAAAGTCAAAATATGGGCAATCCATCCTTTAAATTTGCGGTACACAATCCTTTCTTTTCTTCCCATGTTACAATAAGAATAGTACTCGTGGGAGACTGCAGACTCCAAATCATCGGACATTAAGTTTGACTTATTTAAGATTATTAAAAAATATGTAATGTAATAATTTAATTTTCTATCTTAAAAAACCAACCATTCTTTCTCACCCAATAAAAACTATTTCCTTCCTACTCTTTCTTCTTTCTTTCACAAATGAAGCCATTTGACCCCATCCTTGGTCTTCTTCCTCTCCTCTTCGTCTTCCTCCTCGGCCTGACCCTATCCTCCTCCATAGATCCCCACTACTACAATTGCACCAACCCAAATTCCAAAACATGTGGAGATGGCCAACTCATAAGATTCCCGTTCTTCATCCAAAACCAACAGGACTCCTTCTGTGGGTTCCCGGGGTTCAACCTCACTTGCAACTCCAAAGGCCAGCCAATCCTTAACCTAGGAGAAACCAACCTCGTAATCCGAGAGATCAACTACACCAGCCAGTCAATTCGGGTCGTGAACGATGCCGTTTCGGACACCAACTCCTCCTCCTCTTGTCTCCCTCCCATGCAGAACATGTCCATCCCGGTGGAGAAGTTCTACTTCCCTAGCTCTAACCAACCACACGATCTCTTCTTGCTCTACAACTGCAACTCCTCGGATAAGCTAACGAAGTACGAGCTCAGTTGCTCGTCGGGAACGAATAGATCAACGTTGGCTGTGTTTGACGGTGACCCTTTACTAGGGTTTGCGTCGAGGCAGTGCGAAAAGGCGGTGGAGGTTCCGGTGGAGAGGAAGGGAGGCGAGGCCGCCGCGGAGTTGGTGAGGAGAGGGTTTATGTTGAAATGGGTGGGAAGCAATTGCAGCGAGTGTGAGGAGAGTGGTGGAAGGTGTGGGTTTGACAGTGCTACGTACTTCGTCAAGTGCTTCTGCCCTGACCGGCCTCATGCATTGCATTGTAAAGGTTAGTTCTTCTCGGACCATTTCTGGTTTTTTCCATCCTCTGATTTTCTTGAATGCCCAATTTCCTATTGAGTTCAACGTATGTTTATGTTTTAAGTAATTTGAAATTCGAAAAATATCAATCTAGAAACACTTCGCATTCCAATTCAGTTCAGACAATGAACTTATTTGACCGATAAACATTGCATTTTAGATATTAATTCTTTTCGCAAGATTCGACAATAGCAAATTCTGAAATCTAAAACACTGTTAGGGTTAAAGTTTAGTTTAATTTGTCTTAAGCATCTGCATCTTTGCGTGTCCTTTGATTGTCCATTCCCCAATCTCTCTTTTTCCAAGTTCCGATCTCGTTCTAGCTAAACATAATTTCACATCATTTAGTTTTGGCACTACTTGCAATTTGATCTTGACACGTATCCCATAAACTCGTTGGTTGTGGCTTGTCCTTTCCGCCTCGTTCATTTTGTTTCAAGCTAAATATTTTCGTAAACAAAATTTCAATTCGTTTTCTTTTTCGTATCGCAAGAGCCAATCTTTTTAGGATAGGACAGGAATGGGCGAGAGCCGATGCTGACTCCAGTGGCCACTTGTTAACATTTATTTTAATCGAAATCGGCCACTTGCGTGTGCGCCGACTTTCTGGGCTGCTTCTGTGTCCATATATCTAAAATTTAGATGCAAGAATTCTTTTGGTAAGTAAATTACTTGTTTATATTTATACCATAGTCGATCCCTCTGTATTGAATAGTGACTCCCCCGATACGACAGTATCGGAATTGTAGTTGAGGACCAAGTAAAAGTTCTATAACCGTAAAATTGAGAGGAAAAAACAACGATGGAGAAAAAAATTATCTCAATAACAGTGCTAAAATAGATTCAAAAATTCTTGAGGCATGTATTGTCTTTTTTTTGGTCTAGATGAGCTGGTCTTACTCTTAAAACAAGATGAGTTGGCCTCAAACCTCACCAACCAAAGGATAAAATCATGTGGGTATGGATTGATTTAGGCATTGTTTGGATAAGAAGCAAAAAAGTGGGATGAATGTGATAAAAAAATGGCATGTTTGTGGTTGGCTGTGGGTTTGAATTAGGAAATATAAACTTTTCAACTCGGTTAGATGATGTGAGTTTATAAAGAAGTTTACACAATAGTAATCTCAAAATAATGAGTTGGTTGTGAAGATTCTAGTACAAATAAAGTCATAATTAATTAAATGAAAAGTCATAAAGTTAATCCGACTTTAACTAGGAAAAATGAAATTTAACGTAAAAGGTTCCGATGAAGGAATAATATGATTTAACCAATTTTGGCTTCAATAAGAAACATTTTGGAGTCAACGAGTGCGTCCTTAAGATTTTTAACAATTATACACCTGTATCTAATCCAAACATTAATATAATGAGTAAATGAATCATCTACTTTGTAAATTTATCCAACCTATTTACTATTTTCAATGTGATATTTTTTTCAACATGTCCCTTTAAACGAAACCTACCGAGCTAAAATTTATACGAATTTCATTGTCTCTCGTGCTTTCAAATGAGGTCATATGTGCACAACAGATAATGATTTTCATAACGAGCTCCGGAACAACTCGCTCTAATACCATGTTAAAATTTTCAAATTCAATCCTAACCTTTACAGTAATGGATGAGTAGATTTTCAACACTTATAAATTAATCATTCTCACATATTTTTAACCAATGTGGGACACTCTCAACATGTCCCCTCAAACAATATCTATTAGGTGGAAGATTGTACTGACTTTGAATTTACCAAAGCACGAAAATGGAGGCTATAAAAGTTTAACGATAGGCATGAGATCAACCCGTCTTGATATCAGTTGGTATCAAGAGTTGTATACGTTCCTCGTGGTGTTCGGTTGTCATGTTGTTAGAACCTTTAGACAATAAAATCCGTGCAAACTTTAGTCTGATAGGTTTCATTTTCGGTTGGTAGATTTTCAACACTTATAAACTAGTATATCCTACATGTTTTAAACTATGTGGGACAACTCTCACCATGTTTTCTCAAACGAAATCCATCGGGTCAAAAATTTGATTGATTTTGACTTTACCAAAGTGTGAGAAATGGAATCATGCTAGTTCAGCAATGGGCACAAAAACAACCTGCTTTAATACCATATTAGAATCTTTATATCCAAATCAAAATCTCAAAATAATGGATAGATGGATTATTAACACTTATAAATTTGTCTAACTAATTTATTCTTTCTGATATGATATTCTCTTCAACATATTTTAACTGATATGGGAGAACTGAGTATTTTCCCGTGAAAGATTGACTATAAGTACAAACAAGTGTCAACGTCATGATTTAGAAAAATAATCACTTAAATTAACAAATGAATATATTATTCTTGGTTAAAATCTAGAATCTCTATTAAAAAGACAAAATTTTTAAATATTTGTGAAAGATATTTATCTATTTCTAAATACTAAATTCAACTTCAACATTAATTAATCCACACAATAATATAAAATATTGTCATTGTCATGCATTAAAAGTTTTAGTGTGGTCTTATAAGCTGGTGTCGACGCCAACTTGGTGGGCTGGTGGGAGGGACAATGAATATTGGACCATTTCAAAGTTCTTCTAAATTCCGAGGACCTATTTAGACGGTCCAATAGGAAGCAGTTTAATTAACATTTTGTTCTTTCTTTTTTATATAGAATAATATTTCAGAAAAAAATATATTAAAACTATCTGTTGTGCATTTTATCTACTCAATTTACTGTCTAAAAATTTCTATTAAAAATTTATTTTATTCAAACTTTTATCACTTATAACCAGCACCAAAAAGTTGTCACTGCCAAATCATCGCATATAAAATTGTACCGAATAACATCAAAATAATGTGGAAAGTTTAGGGCAAAAACTTGAAAATATATATCAACCGACTCCTGAAAATGTGTATTAATCGATTACCAACTTGAGAAATTTGCCTAGGCAATGTTTTTACCACGAGAAGTTTTCCTAAAAATCCTTCCATTTAAACCTTAATTAAGATAGTTGGCTCTCTAGACAACCTGTTCATCTCAGAGTTGTCTAGCTCTTGTGATCAGCTTCAGTACAGTTGGGAATTTCCTTGATCATCAGAATCCAAGTATGAATCCTCCAGACCTAAAACCTGCTGTTCCAGTCCGGCTATCAGCTACTCTGTTCATCTCCTTGACAATGGTACAGATTTCTGTGACCATTGAGGCTTCGAAATTCCTTGCAGAAATGGAAAATCCTATAAATATTACTTCTTGTGTTCACTTCTTGATCAAAGATGCTCAATAAGAAAACCAGTCATTTCGGTTCCGCCTGTCCTGCCACGAACTACTCGTTGTATCGGTCTTCTGTCGATTCCGTACCGTATAATGATGATGTTTATGATAACTACACCACGTATGAGGTTCGTTCAAACTCCACCTCCAAATCTTATGCTGCATCAGTCTCCACAGATTGAACCATTGAGTGGACCGAGACCGCCTGCAACTTTGCGATCGCCGTGCCTGTGCGGGTTAGACGAGGAAACCAGAGTCTTTTATTGTCCTGACGGAATGCATTCTAGTCACTGCAATGATGGTGAGAATCGTTTCTGAGTCAGTATTCTTATCTTGCTCCATTCCTCAACACCGACACGACTAGGAAAAAACGCAGAGATGTACGTACTTTCTGCCATCCAACTGTCACATAATAGGCGAAGTTGGAACATTTAGGACTAGAAAGTCGGCGCACTCAAATGGTCTCAGACCTGTGCTGCACGTTTTGGCTAGAAAAGTAAACGGTCAAATAACTCCAGCTAGCTACCGCCCATTGAAATACTGCAATGACCATGAAACTCTTACTTTCCAGTTCACACATCCATGATAATCAGTTCCTTGCAAAGCGAACCGTTGATTCGGTTGGTTCGGTTCGAGTGGTACGAAATTTTAAGTTATGTTAGATAAGTCATTGATATTAAGTTGACAAATAGGGGGCCGACGTTAATAGTTGTGTGCTTAGTCCCAGAAAATATCTTAAAAGTAGATATTTTGATATCAAAATGAAAGGTGAAATCTTATCTCCATCTTCATAAATCATAATCATAAGATCCTGTTGTCGTTATTTTTCCTACTTTTGACGTAGATGAACTTCAGCCAACTAGCAAGTGTCATTATCATTCTACTTCTTTCTCTGGAAGGGACTGTAATTCTCTTTTTTTTTTTTTTTTCAAGACTTGCGACCCTAAATCTTTGTTAATTCGTAAACGTCTTGTGTCATCGAGACCAAGCTAAACATATTGTAATAGAAAAAAACTTGGTGGGATTCAATGTCAATGGAGGAGGTGGACCCTATGTTCTAAAGTTAAAGACCAAGTCCTGCATTTCCTTACCAAAGTTCATAGTCAACTGCCGTGTCCAAAGCATAACCATAGACAAGTGGGAATATAAAATGGTTACGAATAGAGATTCCCCTTCATCCAAGACATAATCAAATAGAAAAGTTTCTCTTAGTGAAACGAAAAAAGAATTATATAAGGTATGGGACGTACATGTTTGCTGGTGTTTCTGCTCGTCTTGTGTCACCTCAGTGTTCATTCCCTGTCTGAAGAAGAAGATGGGAAAAGCCGCAAAGATTGCCCGCCATTCGAGTGTGGGAAGCTTGGCCCAATCAAGTTTCCCTTCATTGATGCGAAAAAAGGGTCAAGTCGGTGTGGTTTTCTGAAAGTTGATGGCTGTGATTCTGATCATCAGACGATCCAACTTCAGAATGGATCAAAGAAATGGTATCCCATTTCCAGTATCTCTCAAGGAGTCACCGTCACAATCCGTGATGAAGATTTCGCAAACCGGTTATTGTCCAACAGCTGCCAGACATTCAGCAACTTGACCTTTCCCGTATCTCCATTCGTCTCCTTTTATATCAATTCCAATCTAACCTTCTTAAGATGCCGTTCTAATGTTAATGTCTCTCTAGAACCTGTTCCTACCCACTGCAATAACTCAAGTATATACTACGTTCCTCCTGAATCTGAACAGCTGACACCTTCAACTAATTGTGATCTAATACAACTTCCAGAAAATCCTAGGGTGAAAGATCATCCTTATTCTTCAGTAAAAGGCCAGAATATTAGTGCTTTGCTTACTGCTGAGCCCTTAGTTGATATTGTCGTGTCCCACGAGTGTAATAGGTGCCACTATCGTAGACATGGAGAGTGTTTGGTGAATGACAAAGATGAATTTTATTGTTCCAAACAAGGTATACATTTCACTATATGCTCTTCTTTTTTAATATGTTTTGCTGCAATTTTTTTTTCCATGAGTTGTTTTGTTGCAGTGTTTCTGATTCCTATTTGTTACACTTGATTTTTCCGCGTTCGTTAGTTTGAGACTTGATTATTAGTTCCAGTGGAATGTAATTTCACAGTTCCTTTACCTTTATGTTGTTTTTGCAGGGAAGAAGAAATTTGTATTGCCACTAGCATTAGGTATTCAATTTCTAACAACTATTTTGCAAGTAGTTCTGTGTTTCTTCCTTGACTATGCAGATTCCCGCAGAAATATTGAAACTAGTTCATGATTTTCAGGGATTGGGAATGGTGTCTTACTCTTGTTGATAGTGATGCTTATCATTTTCTGGCGTTACCGCCACAGAAAGCGTGCTTCGTCTATGTTGATCTCATCAAATTCGTCTTCCTTCAAAGATGACCTGGAAGGAGGGAGTGTATACTTTGGAGTTCCAGTCTTCTCCTATAGTGAACTTGAAGCAACTACGAGCAACTTCAGTAGCGAAAATGAAATCGGAGAAGGTGGCTTTGGAACTGTATACTTTGGTAAGAAAGATCCATCAATTTCTGTACAAGCAACTTCAACCAGTTTGTTTGCAAAAGCTTACTTAAAGTCCTGAATTTAGGCAAGCTCGGAGATGGAAGGGAAGTAGCAGTCAAGCGCATGTACGAGCACAACTACAAAAGGGTTGAACAGTTCATGAACGAGATAAAGATACTTACACGGATGCGTCACAAAAATCTTGTTTCCCTCTATGGATGTACTTCCCGTCGCAGCAAGGAGCTCCTCCTTGTATATGAGTACATCCCCAATGGAACAGTTGCAGATCACCTCCACGGTGACAGAGCAAAATCCGGTCTGCTGACATGGCCTATTCGAATGAGCATCGCAATTGAAACTGCCAGCGCCTTGGCCTACCTTCATGCTTCTGACATCATACACAGAGATGTCAAAACCAATAACATTCTGCTTGACAACAATTGCAGCGTAAAAGTTGCAGATTTCGGGCTTTCCAGGTTGTTTCCCGGTGACAGAACCCACGTATCCACTGCACCGCAAGGAACTCCGGGATATGTTGACCCAGAGTATCACCAATGCTATCAGCTCACAGATAAGAGTGACGTGTATAGCTTTGGCGTTGTCCTGATCGAGCTCATATCTTCGATGCCTGCAGTTGATATATCAAGGAACCGGTCAGATATTAATCTGGCTAACTTAGCAGTGAGAAAGATCAAAGAATGTGCAGTTGATGAGTTGATTGACCCTTGGCTAGATCACAAGACGAACGGAGAAATCAGGCATTCGGCAACTTCTGTAGCGGAGTTGGCATTCCGTTGTCTGCAGATGGAAAAGGATATGAGACCCACCATGGTTGAAGTTGTGGAAGAACTAATATTGATACAAAGCGGGAATTCCAAATATAATCACGACAACAACAACAACGTGAAAAAGATACCGCCACCACCTTCGCCGGATCAGGAGCACGACGAGGATTCGCTAATGAAAAATATACGACATCTACATTCACCAATCTCTGTAACAGAGAAATGGGCTAGCGCATCAAGCACTGCCACTACCTTTGATACCAGTGGCTAAGGTCTTCCTACTTGCACTCTTCTATCTTCTTCATCCTTACCGCTTCTGCCACTGCAGAGAAGATCATCTAAACTCGGTGCTAGATTATTTGGTGGAGCAGGTTATAATCTGTTTTTCTTTTCCTCGCTCGAATACCTGCTTAATGCTCCCCTTTTTGGTGTAACAGAAAGATAAAATTCTGTCAAAGAATTTGTAACTTAGTACTTCAGAACTGTAGATAGCACAGAAGCGATAGTTATAATTGCAAGTGAAATTGTCCCCAGTTCAGAATCTGATGAGTACAGAAATGCAACTAGTAGGTCCTGTTCATTGATGATACTGTAGCATCTAAAATTTAACTTGTTTTGCGAGTGGATGGTTTTGTGGAGGACCTCCATTATCCACAGTCGAGCACTATCAGACATTTTCGGACACTACTTAGGAGGTTGCTCTTCCAATGGTGTCTCTTGTGACCCTCTAGTATCCACCGGATCAAACTATTGCTAAGGTGGACTAGTGTGTAGACCAAAGAATAAGTTGTGCAGCCAAGGAAATCTGTAACAGCAGGGAACTTCATATCTGCATGGTTGGTCAAGTAACTTTCATGTTGGTCTTCCAAATCCAACTTGGATTTCTAAATCAGGCAGACCTTCCTTGGAACATGACCTGGAGAAGTCTATGATTTCTGTCTTTGAACGTTACTTTCCTTCAACAATAATTCCAATTCCCTTGTTGAATTCCTCTTCAAACTCAATAAGGAAGAGAATGTGGACTAACTGAAATTAATAATACTCGAACAAAGTACTAGAAAAACACTAATCCTGTTAGAAAGGTTTTGGTTCTTCTTGCTAGTTTTGAATGCTTGGAGACATCAGGTTTCCTTCCAAAGATGTTAAGCACCCTGCACAGTACCGGCCCGACAACTGCACTGAAACATCCCAGATGATTAAACAGGAATAAAAGTTCCTGAAGCGAACACAAGTTCTTCAGATTGGTCTCTTTATATCATATATCTCATATTAATTTGAACTCCACATGTAACTTGGAGAAAATTTGAACTCGCTCGAGTGCTACTGATCTGCCTCTTACTGATTATAACTCTAATGACACCTCGACATGTACAACAACCTCCATCATAATGAATTAAACCCTATCCATCTATCTACACATAATTAAACAGAAATGTCCATATAAAACCTCAATCAAAGACATTTCTATGCTTGTGATATTTCTGTGCTTGTAAAGTGAAGAAAATTTAATATGGTCTAAAACCGAGGATTTCAGATCAAACCCCTCAATTTTTTTAAAAAAAAAATATTTCCATGCCACAAAAGAAAACACACTGTTCAAAAACACTAGGGACCAGTTATTTGGAACAACAACACAAAAGAAAAGACACATTGTTCAAAAAAACAAAAGAGAGCACAATTATTAAAGCAGCAAAATGGCATGTACATGTCGAGATAGTAGCGTGGCTTGGCTTGCCGACGCCGTCGTTTGGTTTTCCACTTTTCCTAACAATGAGACGGTAACTAGTCAAAAAAGCAAACAACCAAAACTAATGAGCATTTAAATATAATTTTTTTCCGAGTTTAAGTTTAAACATACATGTGCAATAAATACGTGTTAAAAATGTTTTTAATAGCTTACCAATATTCTAGATAATTCAAATTTAGATTTATTGATCAGATAAAAATGTTTGAGTTTAAGTATAAACTATTAATACTTTAACAAAATTTTTTAGTTTGAGCATTTAAAAGTCATGAGCGAAATATTTTTACCACTTTAAAAAAAATTTAAACAAATAATTTAGATTTTTTTTAATAGCAGGGTTCTTAAAAGCGACTCGGAGGTCGATCTGAAATCGGGTCTGACCTCTAAGTCAGCCAGTCCGACCGGTCCAATTGTTGGTCGGACTGGATTTTTTTTCTTATAGTTTTTTTAAATTTTTTGAAATATATAAGTTTATAGGTAAATAATTTATGTAATAAACTAATAATAACACAACAGGTAAAAAATAACATATAAACATACCAATTTTTATAAAATATATCAAATAAAATATCCAAATAAACAGATAGTCTAGAATCAAAGATAAAATCACAAATTGTGTAAGATCAACATTTTTTTGATAAAAATGGAATGTTATGAGTGCCAATTCGCGGTCCGATCAGTCGGATCACATTTTTTTAAACCGTGGTCAATAGACAAAATTAAAATATTAGGCCAAAAAAAAAGATAGTGGACACAGAATTTTCCTTGGAAAATGTTACCGCCACCTAGTAGTAGTCTCTTGGCTCTATGTACCATTATTATTGTGTCACTAGGAGGCTTCCTTCCTTTACTCGCAATCTCTCTCCATTCCCAAAAATTCCATTCAAAGAAAGACCAGACCCATCCTTTAACCAACTCCTAAAGCAAGATAAAGCCTTTCCCTTTTTTCTTTTTCCTCCTCCAATTCCCCGAATTTTAAATTTTAAATCCCTTCCCCCAAAATTAACCTAACCCCCCTCTCTTTAAATATAACCGCCACAGGAAAAAAAAACACACTCACGAACTGATAGAAGTGTAACAGATGGCGGCCTTACAGAGGTTCAAGCTCCTCGCCACCCAATGCGGCGTCGCGCCGAGCCCCACGCGGAGCCCTAGGACGAGTCCCGTCGTGATCCTCCGCCGTCGGAAGACCACCCTCCGGATGCTCCTCTCCGGCCGCCGCTCCTCTGCCCTCCCTCGCCGGGATCCCTTCCCGCCGCCGCTCCCGCCGCCGAGGAAGCGCGATACGCTGAAGGATCTCTTCGTATCGTCCCCGACGTCGTCGTTTGGAGAGGAAGAAGCCGAGAAGGAGAAGGGGTTTGGAGGTAAGTGCGAGGTGTATAGGATGAAGTTGAACCGTTTGGTTGAACCGGGCGGGTCGTCGCCTAGGCCCGGGTGGGTCGGGTTCCGACACCGACTCCTGCTCCGGCGGGCTTGGCGGCCGATGCTGGCCGGTATCCCGGAGAACGATTAGTTAGAGAGAGAAAGAGAGAGGATTGAGAAGTTAAGATGTTTTAACTGCTAATAAAGTTTAACCGACGAGTGTTTTTGGTGGTTTTATTTATTTTATTTTCGTTGGATAATGTAACGGGATCAGATTTGGTCTTAAACGTTTAACTTCGAGATTATATTATTTGATCGACTATTTTATCATAATATTTCTAATTGATGAAATGATGATAAAATAATTGCAGTAAGTATTTAACTATTCTTAATAGTTCAAATTGTGTGTGCTTGTTGGTTGCGATGGAATGCACGGTGTCGTTTAAACCAAAATTTATAATTTCTCATCACAATCTGATGAAATGAGATTTAATTTGACTTTAATGTGTTGCAAAATTGCTTTCCTTTTGTATGGCTGATTTTTATATAAGTAAAGTATTAACTCCCCAAAAACTATCTGAGTTGATAATTACATTATCCAAATTTTGATAAGAGTCACAAAAGTATCGGAT
>SOPF01027637.1:0-12109 GCA_012979155.1 Hypericum perforatum | reverse complement strand
TGATACCAATGAATATTTTTATCATAATTATAGATTATAATCGTATAATAAAAAATTTAGATTAATTTAATGAAACAAATTTAGTAAAATATAAATATATTTATTTGTTGAAACATTGTTTCTATGGGATTGCAATAGAGTTTGATCCCGATCAGTTCTTGTTCACGAAATCAAAGCAAGAATAATTTCGACGTACTCGATTTGCCCCAGAATGTAATTGAGAAAAATATTGTAACCGAAATCATAATTTTCATTTCCTTTGTATTTATTGGTGAGTGCTTTGTGTTTATTGTTTCGTCACCCCTTTCTAATGAGCTCCCACTTTTTTTTCGAGAAACCTAATTTATTACGTGTAATAGTCAGGGTTTGAACCCATGACCCTACTTCACCCCACTTCACTCCACCGTATCAAATAATCAGCTCCCACTTCATTTTATAAGAAAAATCATTTTTTCTCTAATCACCCCTAAAAAGTGGGATGGCCTCCATAGCTCGAAGTGGATGCCACATGGACAAACCCCCTTGTCTCATGACAACATGGATGGGTGAGCACCTGGATAACTAACACTACTGTATCTTCTCAATTATTTTGGCGAAACCCAGGTACATCAATGGAACTGAGAGAGGTGCATATAAAAAGAAAGAGAGTTCCACAAGAGCAAGTTTCAACAAGAAGACGCTATATAGGTGACAAAAGTCTGGTTGCGAAGCTGTTTCTGAATTAATTTATTATGTTTATTTTTTTATTTTTGTCAAGATATACGAGTCATTCAAGAAACATAGAGAATTTACTTTTAAAAAATAATTATAATTTTATTCATGAACTGTTGAATATAATTTACCAAACTGCATTAAAATTTTAGTTTATTGAAAAAAAAGTTGGAGGGAAAATATACTAAATTTTTTGAGTTCAAGAATAATTTAACCAAAAATACTAAGGAAGAAAATGAATAGAAAAAAATGTGAAGAATTTTTTTTTTGTGAATTTTAATTTTAACTTAGGGAAAAGTCCTCCTAGGGCCCTTGTGGTTTGACCCGTTCTCAGATAGGTCCCTGAGGTTTAAAAAGGCGATAACCGGTCCCCGTGCTTCCAATTTTCACATCTAAGTCCCCCCGATCCGGTTCGATTCGAAAATCCAAAATTCAATCTCGCAATTCAGGTGACAAAAACATGTGAAATTGGTATCTACATGTCAGAGACACTTTGGTGAGTCACCTGGAATCGATAATCGGCGTTTTCGTCATCGAAATTGCGAGATTGAACTTCGGATTTTCGAATCGAACCAGATCGGGAGGACTCAGATGTGAAAATTGGAAGCACGGGGACCAGTTATCGCCGTTTTAAACCTCAAGGACCTATCTAAGAACGGGTCAAACCACAAGGGCCCTAGAAGGACTTTTCCCATTAAAGAACTCTTCATGAGTTCGTGGTGCATTCCGACCAGCAGTCCACTCTTGTAAATGGTAGCATGTACCTCTATATGGTGCAAGAAAACCTTCACCATTTGTATACCCAACATCAACAAGATAGTAACATCCTATAATAATTAACAAAATTCAATCATTAAGAGTAATATAATTAACTCAACTATTATATATTAAGTATGATTTAATAAAATATTTTCATACCAATAGGAATTTTTAGACCATTGCGTTTGTCAATAGCATCTCGAAGAACCCTTGAATCTGCAGCTGACCCTTCGCAACCGGGGAGAACATAAACAAACTTCAAATCCCTTGTGCATACCCCTAGGACATTTGTGGCGATGTGGCCTTTCCTAGTTCTATATCTTGGAATATCAGCTTCAGGTACAGTAACTTCTATATAAGTTCCATCTAATGCTCCTAAACAGTTCTTAAACCACTTCCATCTGTGGTCTATGCAATTTTGAGGAACTGGTTCTGGTTTTGCAAGAAGAATACCATGTAATCGTAATATAGCATCCAAGACACGATTAACATATCTACTAATTGTCTCCCCTGATCTAAGAAATCTCACTTGAAGATGTCGATTCTTTTTATGGTGGGCAAGTGTATTCAAGAACACAGCAACTTGTTCCTCCATTGTAACATGTCCAATATCATCCAATCGACCGTGAGTCCTAAGGAGTTGACACAAAGATGAAAATGCATTTCGGCTCATTTGTAACTCCCAAATACAATTAGCATCATTGTCATTAATTATCCTATCCAAAACATTCCTTCTTATTTCCAATCTAGCAAATTTTCTCTGTCTCAAGCTCCTCTTCCGTCGTCTTTCTTCCATATCAAAGAGAAAAAATCCAACTAAAATGGACATAACTAAAGTGTTTACGTAATGTCTTCATAAAGCCAAAAGCAAAAGTAAGTTTCTCTGCCGTTGTTTATTTCCCACCTTATCTGAAATCTGCAAGAAAGGGAGAATACTAAGAGAGAGCTAACTTTATTGTACTGTTTGGGTGTTGGGGCAGGACCAATACCAGCTAGCGACTTATACAGAATGGGATTCTGGTCCCTCTACCTGTTATAGTTGTTTACTAAAGCTGTGGTCCAGTTGGGAAGAAGATGAATTCATGTGGGATGGGGGACTCTTTTGGGATTCCTTCCTACCACTTCCCTGCTCTCCATGTTCTGGTCCTGTTGTTATCCCTCCCGTTGGTGGTTGCCACTTATAACAAGTAAAATCCATCTAGGAGTGAGTTCGAATTAGGAAACATTCAAATTTTAGAAATCATGATTCGTATTCAATTTGTCAGAGAACGAATTCAAATTTGAATTTGTATGAGTGTTCGACTCAAAATCAAAATTTCAGCAAATTGAATCGAATGGTAACCCAAGGGTGGCCATTGTGTATGAGCCGGTTTGAATTCGATTCAAATTTTCGACAAATTGAATCCAAATCCAATTTAATTCATGGTCACCCCTAACTAAACCATACGACGGACATGACTGATAACCAAGTGAATCGTATGCAAATGCTAGTGGCATCACATGGTAACGGAAGTAATGTGACAGCTTAGGAAATTCTAAATTCTAAGTCCAAAAGTATGGAGATTACCTACTAGGTGGCTTCGTATGCCCTGTATGGCAAAGGAGTCCACGATGAGGCAAACCAGAGAATCTCACTAGTTGAAGTTAAACACGTTATCTTTAAGGGAGAATCTCACCAGAGTTTAAATCATACCTGTTTTTCCTAATGATAAAGAGACCATGAATTACACAGCACCATCAACAACATATGTGACGAACTTTACATCGAGTAGACCTATAACCAGTCGTTCTCTTCCCTTTTTCCCACTACTGATAGGACTTTGGCTAGTTTTCAAGCTCCGATAGGTCTGCCACCTCCGATACAGAAAACGAATAAGGTTTTGGTTCATATTAGATAACATTAGGTCTTAATAAATCACCTGGTTCGTAGAGGAGATCTGCCACCTCTCTCGCCACCAATCCCATTTTCTAATTCAAATCCATCCAAGTAAAAACCATTATTGTTAATACTCACTTCTGAACTAGCATTACTGCTTGTTGCCACCAGAGAATCGGAGATGCTGACTGTTCGACTTCGTGTAGCCCCCAATCTAACACTATACATCGAGGACGCGGGGATGTTACTCATCAAAGGCCTCAAGTTTCCAGGAATGGTTCGCCTTATATCCTGCTCGAAATAAAGAGGTACAACAGTGAGCACGTGCATCATACGAAGTCCCTAGGATCATAAATCTCATCTTTATCTTTTTTAACCAGACTCCAGGCACAATAACACAAAATGATAATACAAGTAATATAATACGAAAGTACGAACTTCGATAAATGATGCAATTTTTCAAACAATGCAAGGAACAGATGCGTACCATGTGTCTAATAGCCATATCTAGCGACTTCTTCGACAGCGTTCTTCCAAATCCTGAGCTGTCTGGAGATGATGACTTACCAGACAGGTTGCCACGAGGAGAAAGTTTGTCATCTTGCCTGGGAGGTATCAGTCTGCACATATTTACTACTCTCTCGACCATCTTGGTTCCCATTAGACCAGGGCTTACATTGTCGTTTGCTTTAGCATGCAAGCGGTTACTAGCAGGAACAGAGCTCCCATTGGAATGTAAAATACCATTAGGGGTTCTTCCTCTTGATGGTGAGCATGATTTCTGCCTAGGATGTAACGCCCCGTGATTTGACCGACTGGCTCCACTGTACCAACACGGGTCTTCCCTGCGTGCTTTGTCCTCACTTGCATGCACCCTGAGAAACTTCCCAGTAGGTCATCCATCCTGATCCTACCCTCGATCAAACGCGTTTAACTTTGGAGTTTTTTCAGGATGTGTGCCCGAAAAGAAGGTGCCCCTTGTTGATATGGATAATAACAATCAAATCAGTTAAGCATTTCACACAGTACATATACGGGGTATCACATTCACCCCTCCTTAAATACGCGACGTCCTCGTCATGCCAGATACACACAATCCCAGAATTCCTCGCTTGTAGGTGCATTCGATCCCCGAATCACACCGTACAAGCTGAGGTCGCTCTGATACCAAATGTAACGCCCCGTGATTTGACCAACTGGCTCTATTGTACCAACACGAGTCTTTTCTGTGTGCTTTTTCCTCACTGGCATGCACCCTGAGAAACTTCCCAGGAGGTCACCCATCCTAATTCTACCATCGGTCAAACGCGTTTAACTTTGGAGTTCTTTCAGGATGTGTGCCCGAAAAGAAGGTGCACCTTGTTGATATGGATAGTAAAAATTAAATGAGTTAAGCCTTTCACACAGTACATATACGGGGTATCACAGTCTACCATTAAATGCTGGTTCAATCGAGGAGGATCAGGAACTCGGAACTCCGGGCATACCCCGAGCAGCTGAAAGTGGCCCGCAAGAAACTGAGGTTCTTAGATTGGGTGGAGCATCATGTGAGAATCCTGGCATATCAGATGGTTTCCATGATCGTGATTTTGCTGTAGGGGAAGTGCCACGTGATGGCACAGGATTCCTCGCTGCAGAAGATGGCTTTGAAATTGACGGGGATGGCTTTGAAACTGATGGAGATGGCTTTGAAACTGAAGGAGATGGCCTGACTGAAGCAGAAGTCACACTTGGTGAACTAGCCGGAGTGGATGGCCGCCGAGTTGGAGTTGCTGCCCTTGATGTAGACTTCGGGGGAGGTACAGAAGATCTTGGGGTTGGAGTTGAAGATCTTGGTGCTGACCTCTTTGGTGTCGACGATCTTACGGTTGGAGTTGAAGAACTTGGTGCAGACCTCATTGGTGTCGAGGATCTTGCGGTTGGAGTTGAAGATCTTGGTGCTGACCTCGTTGGTGTCGAGGATCTTGCAGGGACAGTAGGCTTTCCTACTGAAGCAGAACCAAACCTCCCAGCTGTAGCAGTAGGCTTAATTGGTGCAACTGGCTTAGACGCAGAAACTGTGGGCTTGGAAGGCAAGGAGGCTCGAGAAGTAGGTGTTGACGACCTTGAAGGTTTAGCACTAGTTGACAATGTAGGACAATAAGTTAGAGTAGAGGGTCTGGATCCTGACTCACCTGATGATGAGCTCAAACTGCGGGATGACGTTGATTGTTTAGATAACAAGATGCTCCGCGCAGACTCTAACTCCGGATTTGCCAGCTGCAAAAAAATGAGTGGTTTCATCAGTTCATGGACGAAGCATACAAAGTGGCCACATGAACTTAAGAAGTGAGAAACTTTAGCAAGAATTCAACCAACGACCATTCTAATTACCAAACTATACCAGCGTTACCTTCCAAGGCAGAATGTTCAACAGCAATCTACATCTCATGTCATTCGGCCACAAATGGAAGTTTTAAGAGTACACAAATGCTGAAAGTTTAAGACAGATCATGTGCCACTGAAATTGGATAATTTTAACACAAGGTACAACCGAACACCAATGCAAGCAAGGAGATTAAAATAATAAGGGAAAATTAGGCTAAGACCCCTGTATTTTGGGGATTCAACCGTTTTTGTCCCTACTGTTTCAAAACTATTCTTTCAGTCCCTACTATGCAAAATAACATAGACGTTTAATCCCTAACGAGTCAACTGCTGATGTCAGCAGTCAACATAAATTTTTTAAAGACTATTATACCCTTCTTTTTAAATCTAACCCAACCGACTCGACTTGACCCAACCGACCCAACCTGCATGATAGAAATCGTCGGTTCAACTTCTCGCACATGTCCCACAAGTACCACTAGGAGACCCTCGACAACCTCCACGCAGCCATGTCCTTCACCGGTATCCTCTGTTCTGTCATGCTCGACACCAAGGGCCCCAAGATCTGCACCGACTTCCTCAAGAAATCCATGCCCATCCAGCTCACCAAGGGCCAGGAGATCACCATCTCCACCGACTACAACCTCAAAGGCGACGACACCATCTCCTTCACTGTCCTCTCCTGCCACCCCGACGAGGACCTTGTTAGGTGCCGCTGCGAGAACTCCATTTTGCTCGGGTAGCGTAAGAACGTTGACCTTCCCGGTGTCATCGCTGATCTCCTCACCCTCACTGACAAGGACAAGGAAGATATCCTTGGCTGGGGCATCCCCAACAAGATCGACGTGATCGCCCTCTCCTTCGTCCGCAAGGGATCCGACCTCGTCAAGGTCAGGAAGCTCCTCGGTGACCACGCCAAGACCATCCTCCTCATGTCCAAGGTTGGTTGGTTTGACCCGCTTCTAATATAAGATCTAGATTTGAGGACTTTTTGATGTCGGTTGGATCGGGTCGAAGGAAGAGTGAAGCTTGATTTCTAAGGATTTATTTACCAGAGAAGAAAAGAAAATTTGAAATTGTCTCTAGGAAGGAGAATCGACCGATGAAGATGATATTGTTTTCATTGATACTGTTTTCATTGATACGTAGATCGAGGTTCTGGGATAGAGTGCTAGATGTTGAAAAAGATGATTTTTTTGTTTAGTTTGGTTGGGCAGAGGATGAAGGTAGAAGATTTTTTTTTTGCTATGAAGGAGATGAACAAAAGATCTCGCATCTTCTTTTTTAAGCTTCTTTTTTAAGCTGATTATATTTCATTGTTTAATTTTGAGTTAAACTAATGTGGGAGAATTTGTTGTTTAAATTGATTACGAGGGTTCTATGGTGTTTTGGAGGCTTGAAGAAGATGTTTCGTTGTTTAAGAAGATGAACAAAACCATTGAAGATTCTAATGAGTTGACGACGATACCGAGGAGGAGGAGGTACTATTTGCCATCTCCACCGACTATTTTTGTCATGCGAGTTGGGTCAGTTGGGTCGAGTCGCGTCGGTTGGGTTAGATTTAAAAGAAGAGTAAATGGTCTTAAAAAAAATTATGTTGACTGCTGACATCAGCTATTGACCCGATAGGGACTAAACGTCTATGTTATTTTGCATAGTAGGGACTGAAAGAGTAATTTTGAAACAGTAGGGACTAAAATAGTTGAATCCCCAAAGTACAGGGGTCTTAGCCTAATTTTCCCAAATAATAATATGATTAACATCTATTCTTCAAGATCCTATTTCTGATGACAAGCACATTTTAAGGGGCCGTAAAACCTGTGCTTCTCAAAATACTGTTTTCAAGTTTAACTTAGATAGTGTAATAATTTCATTATCTGCTGAATCGCAAAAAAGAACACTAAACAACTACATTTTAAGGGACCATGGAAGCAAAAAAAAAAAAATTGGCAGAGAATTGCTTCAAAATAATGAACCAGTAGCTCTTACTCTAGACATAAGAGAAGGACGAGCCTTTGGAGTGCCTAGCTGGCTCATTATAGTCTTCTGTGATTCCATTTCCAAAGAGAGAAACAGAGGGAGCCATTTTCTTGTGAAAAAATTACATCAACTGATGGCAGTACTATTAAGCTACACAAGATAGGGAGCCATTTTCTTTGTAGTTTATGGGAGAAGGAAATGTGATAAAATTTGATTTGACTGCTATATGTAACATGCATCAAAATTTTCTATTAGGAGACATACCATTGTTTTGATATCTGAGGATGGAGAAGATTGATTGGGTTCTTAAAAAGATTCATATAGCCGTTGGTCCATGGGAGGGCACCATCGGTTTCCATATATTTAATGACGTTTTTTTGAGTCAAATATTAACTCCTTGATATTAGTTAATAGGGAAAAGTCCTCCTAGGGCCCTTGTGGTTTGATCCGTTCCCAGATAGGTCCTTGAGGTTTAAAACGGCGATAACCGGTCCCTGTGCTTCCAATTTTCACATCTGAGTCCCCCCGATCTGGTTCGATTCAAAAATCCAAAGTTCAATCTCGCAATTCCGGTGACAAAAATTGCCGATTGTCGACTCCAGGTGACTCACCCAAGTGTCTCCGACATCTAGATAACAGTTTCGCATGTTTTCGTCACCTGAATTGGGAGATTAAATTTTGGATTTTCGAATCGAACCGGATCGAAGGGACTCAGATGTGAAAATTGAAAGCACGGGGACTGGTTATCGCCGTTTTAAACCTCAGGGACCTATTTGAGAACGAGTCAAACCACAAGGGCCCTAGGAGGACTTTTCCCTAGTTAATAATATACGGGTGCAAGACACCCACCAATCTCACCCAAAAAAAAATATATATATATATATATATATTAGTTAATAATATTTATTATTTTAGTTTTTAATGGCCATCGATTAGAATTAGTAAAGAGAAAAATGGCTCGATCAAGCTAAGAAAGAGAGAGCTCTGAACATGGTGAAAAGGATTTCTTTTTTCACTAAAAAGGAATAAACGTACAACCAGGTGTTATGTACAGCCAGCTAAAGGAATCTTTTTGGGAATAATTCCCTTTCCAGATTTGGATAATTACAAAGAAAAAAGAAATTAATTAATTCCTATTTAGGAAGCTTCCTGGAAGATGCTGACGTGGACGTGACAGCATGGTATCTTCCTCGGATTCCGCCTGCGACACTAGGGAGGTGAATTATACTCGTGCTTTTCCCGGCGTGGCTCCTTTTGTCTCATCTCTCCAAGTTTGTAAATTGGGCTGTAATGGACCATGACAAAGGTAGCATGACAGAGGAGATTGTTGAGGATCCAATGATGATTGCTAGGAGCATCTCGGAAACCTGGAAACCTCAACTTATCGATGATCTTCCGGATGCATTTTGTGGTAATATACTAACCTGTATCATCTCAACAATCATAAATGATGTTTGCCTTGCATGATCTGAGACACCTGGGACATGATCCAGTTTGTAATGATAGTGTAACGGTTTGAAAAGGTGATCTCGGACTTAACTACGGATACAAACTTATTAGGATTTGTCGCTATCGACACCTTACAATACTGTTTTTTTTTTTTTGAGATCCTATTCTAATTCTATTCTATTACAAATATGCTTAAGCCAAGGTTTGAACCTTGGACCTCCATCAACTCAACACCTCCTTATACCGCTAGGCTACGAGGCCACGGGTGCCTTACAATACTGTTAGATAAATGGTAAATGTTGAAGGAATCATCATATCGATTAAAGAACGAAAGGCTAGACAGCACATTGATTAAGTAATGTTATATTCAATTACACAATGGAAAATGCTGGAGGCATCTGCATATTGATTAAATAACGACAGAATGAACGGCTTTAACTACAGCATGTTTTGATAATCTTTTTCTTGATCAGGTGGCTGGGTCGGTTATTTTTCCTATGACAGTCCGATACGTCGAAAAAAAGAAGCTACCCTTCTCGAAGGCCCCTAAGGATGATAGGGATCTCCCAGACATGCATCTATGTCTCTATGACGATGTCATTGTATTTGACCACATCGAGAAGGTATCGCCTTTTCAATTTACTAATAAGTTGCCTAATCATGAAGTTTATGAAAATATGAGTTTTCTCCCATATCTATGGAGAAACAACTAACGAAGGTTGTTGGCCGTGTACTTGAGAGCCCCAAGGTAACTGCATGCTTCTTCATATTTCATTTTGCACTGGAGAGGTGCTTGGCTTGGTTGCTGCTGGTTATAGTTGTCATCAGGTAATCATTCCGAAGTTCATTGATTTGATGTTTTTGCCTTTACAGTTGAAAGTTGGTAACAGAGAGGATTGCATTCCCCGTAATGGGCGGTGGAACTTCAACAACAAGGTATTGTCTTGAAAATTCCATTTGAATCTAGGTTGTCTTCCCTGCATGCTTGCTTGTTTGTATTCCTGAAAAACATCCCAGGGCTTGCTTGGTAGGGAGAGATTTTTCTGGGAATCAAATTGCTCGATACGGAGAGATTTGTCTCATTTTGCGAACAGCTGTGACAAATCTGTTCCGTCTTGCTTAAGACTAAGTAAAATTTTAACAAATATTAAATATTTGATACGTTCTCAATGATTCGAACACAGATTTGATTGACTCTTCCAATTTCATTAGTCTTGATATAGATATTTGTTGATTACTGAAATTTAAATTAATATCTCGTTCTTGGTAAGGAGAGATTAGTTTCATTTTGGAATTATATGTGCGATTCGAAGTTAGGTTAATAAATTCGAGTCCAAACCAAAACAGAAAAAAGAAGAGAGAGAGATTATCACTCGAATTTATTTGGCCACCGTAGGAAACACGAGCATGGCAAAGTCCAAACCAAAACAGAAAAAAGAAGAGAGAGATTTGAAATTTCTGTGTTAAAAAATTTCCTATCCTCGATTGTCCCTAAACGGCATCTCGATCACCACTAAGCAAGCTCCTTCGTTCTCACTGCTGTCGGTCGGGGATTCGTAGTCGAAGCCGAAGCCCGAGCTTCCTTCTCCATCGGAAAGCCGAAGCCGGTCTCCGTCGCCAACTATTAAGCTCCTCCGTCTCTCATGCGAGATTTTTAGAACGAGTTGCTTTAGTTGGTCATATATAATTCGGAATGTTAATATTTTATTATTAAAGTTTAAAAAGTTGCAAAAATTACGTAGCACTCAGATACTACTACTAACTAACTAAACTGCATGTGGATAACTAATCCACAAACCAGATAGTCCTGATATGACGAGGACGAGGACGACGAAGACGACGACAGGTACTTCCGAGGTGTCTGTCACACTAACAATGTTGAACAAGCCTGCTTTTGATAGAACGTAGTCTAGGAGTAACTTGGCTCATCTTCATCACCCGCTCTGCTGGTGTTTCGGCTGAACAAGCAACACCGATTTCGATTATAGAAATCAAACACTCTGCGGCTCCGCACGGGTTTCTTCTGTGTCTGTTTGCGCTGATTGGGCTGCTTGTACTCGCCTCTGTTGCAACGCCTATTTCCTCGAATATAATTGGATCGATGTCCACAACTCCATGTACTAAGCTTCTCTTGGCAAGCTCACGAAGGCTCCATCCGTCATGAAACATCTCATCGGTCGGTCTCTTCCCAGTAAACATCTCCAGTAACAAAATGCCGAAACTGTAGACATCTCCATCGGTTGAAACTTTGCTTCCCAGGCCGTACTCTAAACATTAGAGGGAAGTTAGGTTAAGGTTGATAGTCTAAGATTAACTGATCTGCGCTTTAATTTAAGACAATGTATGTACAGGTAGCATACCTGGAGGAGCATAACCAATAGTTCCTCGCAGGCCGTATGAGCTTGAATCGGTTGCTGCTGGATGGATGCCATCTGGGAGAAACTTTGCAATCCCCAAGTCGCTGACATGGGCAACCAATTTATCATCAAGAAGAACATTGCTTGGTTTGATATCACAGTGCGCTAGTGGACTGCCGCTTTCGAAGTGGAGATACTCGAGAGCTGATGCTACATCAATGGCGATGTTTACTCTTTGAACAAGAGTCAATTTATTCCGTGCTGGATGAGATGCATCACCTTGTGCAGGCGGATGCAACCACTCTTCAAGACTGCCATTCACCATGAACTCATAGACTAAAGCCTTGAAATCTTGGCCCCGAGTATCAATACTTGAGCAGGCACTCAGTATCTTGACAAGATTACGGTGCCTTGTGTTTTTCAACGCTTCGCATTCGGCTAAGAAACTCTTGACAGCTCCATGATGTATGAGGTTAATCACCTTGACGGCAATTAATTGTCTGGTATCAGTTAGAATACCCTTGTAGACAAAGCCAAAGGTGCCAACTCCAATCATATTTGCCGCGGAGAAGCCATCTGTGGCCTTGTAGAGATCATGGTATGACACATT
>SOPF01027636.1:0-130686 GCA_012979155.1 Hypericum perforatum | reverse complement strand
GGTGCACAGAGAAAAGCACGCGCTAAATGTGGTAGACTATACACCCCTACGAAAACAATAATTGTGGACTTTTGGGCACTCTCGAATACGAAGATATTTATATATTCATGTTCGATATTCATCTAATTGAAGAACGAAGATATTTTCATATTCATTTTCGATATTCATCTAATAATTTTCGTAAGACGATACGTTTAACTCCAGTAAATGTATTGAAAAATTTACAGTCGTCGACATCTATTATCAAACTGAGGCGTCTGTTATTGAAAACGTGCTAAGCATTTAACATTTTAGCTCACACGTCCCAAGCATTTTGGTGCTCATGTTTTTTTGTGTGGTGGGATCAATTGGTTCTTTGCAAAGCATGATCGATATTCGGACCAAACATGCTCCGGTAGTTCACAATTATTTTTATGAGCACGTCATAATTATTAATAAAAATAGCTAAAATAATAAGTTGGTATACTTGTTATTTTATACTCAATAATATTCGGAAACATATATCGCCCGAAAGCATCCGTGCTCTGATCACTGTCTATGAATCTATGATACAGAAAGCATGTCACTGGAGCTTTATCAAGAAACTAGTGCATTTACACCATTTAGGTATGTCGTGAATCCAATACTTGTTCTGATGGGTTGGTTAATTTCGTTTTCTTAACACACTTTTTTTAATATTTTATCTCATCAATTAAACTGTTTGCAACAATTGGTTTTGATAGATTCTATCAATTGTCCAATTTTTGCCTTCAGCAATAAACTTATACGGATTTTTTCCCCAAAGCTCTGGCTATGATTTCATCGTAATAACAAAGTCCGAATGATAAGAGAATTTGATTCAGTAAAAAAATTATATTCAAAACTTGCACCTTCCAAAATAGTGATACAACAATATTTAACTATAAATATCAAAACTTTCACAAGAATATATTGGCTCAAATAGTCAATTTTAAGTATTTGAGAATGTAATATTGTCCATCAATATTTCAAAATCATATGTAACGTGAAATCTAAATTAGTCCAAACTTTTTGTTGGAAGTGGAGGGGCAAATGTTCCTATGTACTATGGAAAATGGTCAAACAATTATACATAGTGCAAGACCCCTTTTAGACTTTTGTGAGATTGTGATTACGACTTTGTCAAATTACTACAGCAAAAAAAAAATATGTGGAACAGAAAAAATATTTTGGAGAAAAATTTGTTCCTTAACATTTGGTGTATTATAAAATCTTACCTTACACCATCATCTAAAACACCGGCAAGTAGACCAAAAACTTATCCACGAGTCACAAACAAATCGGACAAAAGAACCACTCTGGCTAATTATTTTCATCGAAGCCCACTGTGAAAAACAAAAACAAGAATCACACAGTAAATCCATAAACAGGCTAACAAACAAAGCATGGAATCATAGTGTAATTAAAATCCTTAAAATTAAAAAGGCAGCCTTTGTTCGTGGACACAGTAAAACCTCTCCTCCCTTGCACACGTCAACAGCAATAACTGATACTCCCCACCACCTGCCGACCAGTCAACCCCCGCCCACTATTTATACTTACCACTCTAAACCCCTTCCCTAGCCCCAACAAAAAAAAAGGACAACCAAGAAGACCATGATCGTGAAGAGAACGATGACGTCTATACACTACTACCTGACGTCACACCCGACGATAGTCAACTTCCGGTGGTCCCACTCCGAGTCTTGGGGGTCCACGTGGTCGTTCCTATTCACCTCCATCTTCCTCTACCTCTCCCTCTCCGCTACCCTCCACATCCTCCTCTCCTCCCTACTCCGTAACCGCCACCGCCCCGTCCCACTGGGTCCCGTCCCCGCGATCCACAGTCTGGCCGTCTCCCTCACCTCGCTCACCATCTTCACGGGGCTCCTCCTCTCCACCGCCGCGGAGATCAGCGAGACGCGGTGGCTCTTCGGGAGGGGGTCCATCAAGACGACGCCGTTCCAGTGGCTCCTATGCTTCCCGATCGGCACCCGCCCTTCCGGACGCGTCTTCTTCTGGTCTTACCTCTACTACCTCTCCAGGTTAGTTTAATAACCGCTATAGTAAGTTAATAACCGTCGACCTTACAAAAGAATTTAATAACCGTCATTTATTTAATAACGGTCGCTTGTTCAGGTTCCTCCACATGGCGAGGACGGTTATAACCGTTTTATCACGGAGGCGGTTGTCGGCGTTCCAGCTGACGAGCAACGCGTTCCTGGCGTTAACGGCGTTCGTGTGGCTGGAGTTCTCGCAGTCGTTCCAGGTGATCGGGATCCTGCTGGCGACGCTGGTCAACGGCGTGGTCTACGGGTACAGGTTCTGGACGGCGGCGGGGCTCCCCGGCGGCGATTGCGGGTTCCCGTTCGTGGCCAGGTGTCAGGCTGTGCTCCTGGGGAGCAACCTCGTGTGCCACGTCGGCGTGCTGGCGCTCCACCTTTGCAAGGCCGGGGGTTGCAACGGCATCGGCGCGTGGGTGTTTAACTCGTTCCTTAACGGGGCGATCTTGCTCCTCTTCGTTGATTTCTACGTCAGGGTGGGAAGAGGGCAAATCCGTCAAATCGCCAAAGATATTTGAGGTGGTTTATGGTTGTGTGAGGGCTTGTGCTGGCTGGTTAAATTACGAGCCGTTGGATCAGACGATCGGTGGTTGAGATGGTGACCGGTTTTTTTAATTACAATTTCGGATATGTAATTTGCTGTGTACACCTACGGTAAATAGTAAATACAGAAATATAGGGTTTTCCTTCCTAAGCTTGGAATGGTCATTGAATCAATGGCAAATTACTTGGGGATCACACGGGTAAGCTTTAGTGCTTTAGTCCCTAAATTCATCTTACCTTCCTTTTTTTGCTACAAAACTTATTTTTTCTATATTATGATACTCAAAATCGAATTTATTCCATTAATTCTATTACATTGCACATTAATTGACATGAAAAAGTTTAGAAAGTTAGGGAAATACTTTTTTAATATGTTATGATTTTAGTGAGACGGCTTCTCCAACCATTAAGAGGAATTCCAATACAAACTTTGTTTTCTAAGAAACACCAAGTTTGTACATATTTACGTTTAATAAATTTTAATTATCGAAAAATTATTAACAATTAGTCCTTTGTTAATATGAGCTGTGTATTAAGAAATTTTTTTCATTTACGTAAAAATATGTATCGTAGGTCAATAGCCACGGATAAAATTCCTTACAAAGTGACAAAAGATAAAATTTATATCTCGTCAAATTTCCCTTTCAAAGAAAAAGTGGAGTCGAGTGCGTCGGCATCTAATCTAAGGTTAGGAATATCTTCGCCCACCAAGTCTTACGCACGTACGCGTCAACGTACAATTAATGTGTTTAGGTGGCTCGACACTGGTCCAACATTTGGTTTACATCCCCCGAACCCGTATTGGAAATGGTAAATTTGGCCCAAGGTTCTTCAAGTTTCAAGTTCCAATCCCTGCAAGATGGACTGGGAAAACTGAAATTGAGCAAGCCAATAAAACTTTGGTAACCCACGTTTGTTTTGCTCTTGCCAGAAACTGTGCGCAACAAAAAACATAATTCAGAAAACTATTTTTAAATCAGACATTCGTTAACTGATTTATCTAAATTAAAATATAAAATTTTTAAACAATTTAATAATCTAGCACTCGTCTGATTAACTTTTTGAGTCGAAATTGACAAGTTTGTAAAGGACGATAAAAAAATTTCCTATTAAACTTTAACTCATTTGTATTTCAAGAAATTAAAACCGGATTTTCTCAAAAAAAAAAAATCTAATTAAGTTAAGGTAATATTTCTACTGATTTGGTCAACCACTGTCATGTGGCCTGTTAATTCGTACGGTTGGTAATCGAGTCAATGTTGCCCGCCTCACAAGAAATAAGAGAAGGGATAGGGACATGGCATAAAGTTGCTCTCATTTTTGCGAGCATGGCATTTGGGAATTTTTTATTAATAAACCATGGTGTTAAAGTATGATTACATATGACCGCCTGGATAAATTTTTATTTTTCACTGAATAAAAGTACTCTTGCAAAAGTACAATTTAGCGGATTTAAATTGACTTTTTATGTGGAGTCAAGTTAATTTTTTTTGTAAGAAAATATATCGGTTATTCCGGACATAAGTTGGAAAAGATGCCAAACTTCAATTCTTTGTCACAATTAATATACACACCCATTGCTAACTAATATATACACATGCACAAACATACGAATAATAATTTGTTATTAGTCACGTTAAAAGATCTAAATTTTAAAAAATAAGGGTAAATTTAAACATGTAATAGTTGAACTGAATCAGATTAGTACCCAGATACAAAAATGCATACATGTAGTCGAAAGCTTAAAATGTGGGACGCTTTTAAATTTGGATTCGGATCCAAATGCATATTATCTTAACAATAGGAAATAATTAGTAGATTCAACCTTATGGGAAGAAGGCCTAGCAGCTAGTGGGTACTCGGCCAAGGCCTGAGAAACAATATTAAACCTGGCCCAACAAGATCCATAAAATATGGCCGGTTTTGTTATTTAGACGAATTACCGCGGCAATTGTATTAGTCATTATCTATCATGATTATATTCGTTATATTCGTCAAGCCGTCGACATCTTGTACCAGTAAGCCAAATATTTTTTAGCAATTTATAATAAAGTGTTTATTTTAATACCACAAAAAGGTTTTAAGTTATTGATATAAGAAGAATTAGTTCTATTCACAGGTATGAATGAAACATGTTAAATTAGGAGGCTTTCTACTGTAATTACCATTTCTTTTAGCTTTTTAGCCACTTGTACCATTTTAATTTTTTTCTTAATAAAAAAATATTTACCTATAAAAAAATTAGGATGCAACGACCTGACTATTATACTGAAATAGAGTTTTATCATGTTATAAGTTATCTAGTATTTTGGATAAAACTCAATACTCTTCTACTGATGGTATAACTATTTTTGGAATTAATTTGAATGTCATTACATTTTACTTTAAAAACAATTAGGATGCAACTGTGTTCAGAGTCTCTATTTGAGCTTTACAAAAATGAAACACCATAAATGGCCCTCCATTGAACTTGCCCGTGCATGCATCCGCGCTTTCTTCTGATTAATTGTTCCTTCCAATGTGATTGGATTGGGTCGGTGGGAGGTAATCTTCTTGGGCTTTCCAAAACTCCGAAATCCAAAGAGGACAAGCCTATACTATTACTATGTGTAAGCTGAATAAAATATCATGTCACAGTTGTTCAAATTCCCAAGTCGCAACAAACCCAATTTCCTGGAGCCTTCTCACTGACTACACGCCTTCCATATCTTTTTATTTAATTATTTAGTATTCCAGAATCATAATTTTATAATATTTTGTATTCGAATTAATAAGTCCACTAATTAAAATTTAAATTGGATATGCTTTTTGAAAATGATATTTTTTTCTCACCAAAATTTTATTTTATATGTGAAAACATATTTAGAGTTCACAATTGAATCAACCTCGTTTAATTGCTTCACTAGATATTTTTAACATACAAAACAATCAAAATTGGGCTGAGGATGGTGGAGTATCACTGGACCGAATTATCTCAGCTTGGTTGACTTTTTTGGAACCCAATAGATAGGCACTTTTTCAAAAAGTAGGCGACAAAAATATGAGTTTTTTTTAAATAGACAAATAATGAGAGTCGGAAACAGCTTTCACCAGTTAGATATAGAGACATCTTATTCAAGAAAAAGATATAAATAATGACAATTGAACCGTCCCCAGTTAGGAGCTACTCACCAGCGGCCCTCAAGCATTTTCGTGTTTACATTTGGCCATAACTTTATAAACTCATTGTGTGTCAAAAAAATTATGGTTTTTTTTTTAAATTTTCGAGTTTCAATGGGCTATTTTTGAGCAATATTCCACACAGTAAGTTCGTTGCTTGGTTTTACTGTGCTTAATTGGTAGTCTTTTTTTAATAGATAGAATTTATTTTCTGAAAAGTAATAGGTAGAATTTTATTAATGGGAGTAATAACTAATAAGTATAGAATTCCATGTTACATGTACATAAGTAGTAGTGCTAGCAAATTATATTTTATGTTCTTTAAAATATTATTTTCTTTTAAAATACAATATTGCAGACATATTAAAACATATTTAAGTAATTTTAATATAGTGACCATATTAATAAGCTAAAAAATCTGTGTTGATCTTTATAAGATCGCATGGATTCACAATGACTTACGTAGAGAATTATATATGCTCTACACTGTTGGAGAATTGTAGACCCTTTAAGATGAATTAACATGGTTATAACGTTGGATAAGTTCAAAAATTATTGAAAAATGAATCTGGTTAAAAGATTTATACTCATTATATCCATTTCCTTTTCTTCTTAATTCTTATCCTATTTTTTTGTGGGTTTCTTCTTATCCTACCTTATTTACGCAAGAAAACGCTATTGCAGCAAATTTTTATCTATCACATGGAGATATTTTTGTTAAGCAATGTATATTAACTTTAAAGAAACAAAGTGAATCTATCGATGTTACACCAATAAAGAGTACAGCACCGTCCAACGGTATCCCCGAATAGAAAATACTTTAATGGTAACTTTTAATGTTTGGTATTTACATACTTCCATTGTTGGTTTAGCTAAAGATGGTGAATAACTTATCAGGATTAGTAGGTCAATTCCTTTGACAATTGTATTGATTACATGGTGGACAAGATACACATGTCACTCCTATCTAAGTTAATCAACTCTTCGGATCAGGATTACAGAGAGCCTCACCAAAACTTGAGCAAAATCTCAACATTCTACTATTTGTTCTTCTTCTTTTTCCTCAATTAAAGTTACAAAGTCAAATTCTCTCTCTTTGGTCAAATGAACGAATTAATTTTAAACTCGGACCTCGAGTTGGGGTAACAAACGTCTTTGAGCTGATTATACCTCTCCAAGTCAAACTTATGGCGGGCCATGAGCTTCCTCTGCTTGGAAACAAACCTACTCTTGTAAAACCCTTCAAAGGAAGGCTCCCTGGACGTCCTCATGAAAAAGGCGTAGCCAGCCATGCAATACATGGAGGTCACGTAGAAGCAAATTGGCTCCATTACGTCCCACGAGAGTTCCCAGAAGGTGAGCCTCATGAACCCCGCTGTTTGGACCGCCAGGAACCCAAGTCCGCCCCATAATTCTCGGCGGACTTGGGCATCGGCCTCCTTGTCGATTTCTGCCTTCTGCTTCTCCAACTCGTGTAGCTCCTTTCTTCTCGGGTCGTTAGGGCTGGTCGCCGGGAACGGTATCAGGCCGCCGATTGCTTTTACGATCTGTAAGACGAAGAGAACAACCAAAAAAAGGATTGTTTGGGTAAAAGATTGCTCCGGGAAAATTAGAAACTATGACCTCAAGGATATTTTTTATCGAAAAAACTAAACGTAATGAAATTTTGAAAATTTGTTCCTCTGTGCAAAATCATACAAAATAAATATTAAGTCATTTGGTCCCATGTTCAAATTAGATGGATTATTATTGGGTTAGAATAAAGTAGGGCAGATTGACTACATTCAAGTATACCCAACCCTCAACCACTAAAAAATTATGTCCTCGCATATATTAACACCCTCACTTCTTTCTCCTCTACCAACTACCAAAATAAGAACATCTTGGACCATAGATTAAAACAATACCCCGAATTAATCACGGAAGATTGTCAATAATTTTGCATATTCTTAGATAATTGTTATTTAATTCGTTACATTCTTAGATAACTGTTATTTAATTCGTTACGTCACCGTCTCGACAACTCTTCAACCAAAAAATTATCCACCCCCAGATCTCTGCGTTTTCTTAGATAATACATGTTATATTTTTTGCTCTCCTCTATTTTTTCCCAACTGGCCTCAAACATCAAAAACGCGTTAGAGATGCTATTTATTATTGCTTTAATTGCACCGCATGTGAAAATTGAAACAATCAATCTCGTTCACTTGAAGAGAAACTGAAGGTCTTTTTTGTCGAAACAACAAAGTTTCGCTCGCCTGTCGAAGAAAACCACAGAATACCCCCATCAGTTCTCGGTAGCGATCGGAATTTAGAAAGAAAAAAGAAACTGTTTTTAAATTGTTATTACGTTAAAATCCGACAAGACCACGCATGTGTAATATTTGCACGTTTAAAATATGTAAAAACAACAACTAGGGTGAAAACTAACAAAACTGGCGGAAGGGAAAAGGGAGAGGGGTAGTTATGTAATTTTACCTGATCGGGTTGGAGAAACACTATGTTGCCGAGGATGATGACGCTTCCGGACTCGTCGAGCGTCTTGGCGACCCCGCCGGCTTGGTCGGGGTTCTGGCAGACTTCCTCGCAGACCCGGATGAACTCCGGGTAGGTCACGGACATCTTCCCGGCGTCTCTCAGGCGAGACTTCACCAGCTCCAGCTGGGCCGCCCTCAGGAGCTTCCTCACGTCTTTCACCGTCAGCTCGGTCTCCTCCGGAGGCGGCGGAGGGGCCAGCATGTCCAGCCGGATCCGGTCCTTGGCAATGTCGAAGGACCGGATCTTCTCCAGCAACCCGGACCCAATCGCCGACGGCCGGATCTCCGGCGTCGAGTGGAGGATGGCCCTTTTGTGGAACAGGCGGCGGAATATCCCGGCGTCTCCGGGGTCGTGCGCGATGGGGGGCTTCCCCGAACCGGACGGCGGCGAGTGGGCGATCCTTGTCGGAACGGAGACGGATGACGTCGAGATCCGGCAATTTGTTTTGGACATCTTCAAGAACCGCTCGGCTAGTACTTTCTTTAAAGCCATTTTTAGGAAGAAAAAAAAAACTAATATTCCAACTTCCAAGATTATGTAAGCTTTTCTCCTTTTTTTTTTTTTTTTTTGTACGTTGAATTGAATTGTGGGATTATTAGGAAGTGTTTGGGGAGGCTTTATATAGGTGCCCCAAGAAAGGAGGAGACGAGATTTTCAATATAGCGCCACGATATATTGGATAAGAATTGGGTTATTTACTTATTTAGTTTAATTGCGGGGAAGTCTATAGGGTTAAAAGTTTAACCACTTGGTAGCAACCCTTACGTGAACTAATCGCCGCCTCACAACTATAATGGCATTATTCTGTGATTCCTTCTATTTTTTACCCTTTTTAATTTTCCGTTTCGCTCTCACTTTTTTCTTTCAACGGAATAATTCCGGTAATATTCCTACGTAAGGTTTGTTATGACATATAAATATTAGGATACTCATTAAACTAATTAATCTAATTTTAATTTAAGTATAATTATTGAACATGACATAAAAAAGGAGAAAGTAGGGGCCGAGTTCACGGGAGGGAAATATGATATGGTGCAAGGATTGATTATTAACCGTACACGTGGTTGGTTTCCACCGTCTGATTAAAACTTTGATAGTGAAAAGACCGAACTACCTAAACGGAAGTGGAGGGGGGGGGGGGGGACCGAGGTTGGAGTTGGTGCCCACTACAATTGTAAGCTGGATATGGTTAGGAGATGACGTGGCGGATCATGATTAACATGTGTAATTAAGACGGCGAGCCGTTTCAAGGTCAAAGGAGAGGCTTAAACAGACCCCGACTGTTGGTGATTACTTGTGGGCTCCACCCAGGTCAGATCAGGTTGTCCATGTATGGAAGTGTTTTTTTGCATTCACGCAGACATGTCGCCACATATTTCATATTTTTTGTATTTATCTTAGCTTCTACATAAAGAGGAAAAATATGGGATTTTTACGTGGCGAATTGTCACCGCTAATAGTTTCATGATGGTTATGGTCTGCATTTACTAAATGTCTATAATTAGATTATGTGCAAATAAGGTTATTCTCACCCTACATTTTGGAAAATGACACGTCTAGATTCAATGTACCAATTCTGAACTCTTTAAATAATTTATTGACCTTGCTATGCACAATACTAGAATGTAATCCGACTTGTCACGCAAATAAGCCTTATATTAACAAAAATATGTGGAAAATAGTGGGTGGAAGCTGGATTTTCCTCTAATCGAGGAAATTAATGTAAGGGGGAGTGTACTGATAATCGGTTGATAAAATGAGTGTATTGGAATAAAAAATGTGATTTTACGTGACATTAATTTTATTACTTGTTACGCAATTTTCATAAGATAGATACATTTAGTAAAAAATATTTTTTTTGTATATGTTACACTTGATTGAACCAAAAATAAATAATAAACATAGCCTAGAAAGACAAAAATCCAATGGCAATGAATAGGGTTTTGTTCACCCTGCACCATGTATCTTTTTTTTAGAAACCAACTTCCTGGAAGCATATACTTGGAATCTTCTGCTTTTCTCTAAAAATAATAAAATCTTTTGATTTTGCTTTGGAATTGGAATAGATATCATATGATTGAGGCAATAATTATTGAAAGACCAACTTCCTCGTGGTCTTTAAAATATATCATATTATATATAGAAAACAACAAGGCATGATGTGTACCTTGATTCGGTGTATAAGGTTTATTAATAATTCCGAGCGAGGAACCATCCATATTATCTCATTTTTTTGTGATCCAGTCACCTTGGTCGATCGCCGCGGCTAAAGCTGGTGAGAGTTTGGTCAACTGTACTAAAATAACTTTTCATGTTTAGCAAAATAAATTCCTCATATTTTTTGGAGTTTAACAATCGCTCAGTCAATATGGTTTATTCTATTCAATAAAAAACAATTGAATTTAAATTATTAGAAGACATTAGCATTAAATGTTTATTTCAAAAAATTTGTCCTGACTTTCACAAATTTTATCTAACCCAAAGTTTATCCATTGGATTTCCGAATATGATATGTATATAAAAAATTACTTGACGTGATGGTCATTTACACTCCAAATGGAATTAGGGACTTTCTTTAATAGTTTCCATTCTCTACACATTGGTTAATTTATATCCGCGAGTTGCAAGTACTAGCATAGTGTTTGCTTATTTGGTCTTACGTAATTTCACAATTCAGAGAGCTTTTGCGTATGGAATAATGATGACTTGATCATCACTAACTTGCGTGTAAATGGATTGTTGTATTTTGGAAGAGTCACATTTGACAATTGTGTTAGATATGCATCTCTTGAATATTTTAGATGTCCGAGATTTGTAAGAAATGTACAATCTGATGTAATTTTCATGTAATTGTTTTTTTGGTGGAGATAATTTAAGTAAATATTAATGAATTCACAAGAATAATTTTAGTCGCATGCAAGGACAAAAATGTTTAGAGGAATAGATTCATGGAATCTGTCTTTAATCTGTAATGATTCCCAACTACATTAATCCTCATGCATCTGCGGTTTTGTCCATCCTAGTCCCCCTAACAAGTGACATTGATTGGCCGTAGATTCCACTTCCCTCATGCACAATACTCTCTGCCCCCTCTATTTTGCATTGTTTGCATGAAGCTGTAGTTTTTAGGCACCTCGTCCATAAGTTAGCTTCCAAGTTCGAACCCATCTTTTGGAATTGGATCCTTCGATACTTGGATTTTCCCACTTGAAAAAGAATATCATTTATAAATCAGCACCAGACGTTTACGGTGTAAAATTAGCTGGAACATTGAGAAGATGGTTGCGAATCATCCAAGAATTCGAAGTCCCAGCTTCACAAGAGTACGTAAATGCCTTATCCTTGCGTTTATGGTGAACACGACACAGGCACATATTCCCTTCCTCAGGGCATAAATAATGGACGAAATTACCTTAACAAATACTTGTTGTAAAACGCACTTGCAACATTATTGTCCTCTTTTTTCTTTCTTCCCGTGGTCCTTACGATTTTTTCGGAAATTCGGTTGAGCAGAATATATTCCTATGAATTATTTCCCGGACCAAATCTTGAAATTAACGTCGATTGCACCGACAGGTTCAGATTGTTCAATGAAGCTCTGCCAATGTTGAGTTTCACGAAACTTTCCGCAGGTCTTTGGCAGAAACTATGATCTCACGTTAGGGGTATACACGAATTATCTATATAATGAATTGGGCTTGTATCTGAGTAGATGAATACTCTAACTCTTAACACAAATTTTTTACTTTGATTGAGATTCTGATCAATCTAATTGTCTAGATTTAGAATTTGAATGCTTTTGTTGAATACTATCTAACATTGATTTTTAATATTTTGTTGGATTATTTTAAAAAAAAACTACACCAACTATAAAATCCGTTCCCACGTGTATTGATTGTGTAGAAAGATATTTGACATATGAACCTAAAGTAAAAAAATTTGACAGAGTCTACGATCCAAAATTTACCATGAAAATAGACCTGGCACATTGTTATCTATTTTCGAAATTATTGGTTTAATTTTTTTAAAAAAGTTTCGGTTTCTATTTCAAAATTTCAGAGTATAATAAACGAAATTTCAACAAGCAAGAGTTTGTTCACTTAACAATTATTCTGTGCATTTTTTCACCGTTTGTTTCTCTAGAATTGATGGCATAACTAATCACCTGACCTTTTAATAAATCTATTGGAATAATTAATGAACAGAGATGTCTACGAGTTTGGATTTGGATTACCTACTATTGATTGCATAATTGTCTCAACGGTCTGCATTTTGAAACAGTAATAAAATTGTAGTGAATAGCGGATATACCACCAATATTCTCTTTGTTTATCCACATGAGCTGTTAGGTTTTGGGTTCTTTCATCTAAATAGAAAGGGAAAAGAATCTTTAAATACCATGTGGTTTGCCAAAAAATCACTTTAGTACCCTGTGGTAAAAAATCCTTAATTCGAGTCATACCTCACCAATTTTCCATCACTTTGGTCCCAAATTACGATATTGCCCCTCCCTGAATCAGAACCTAACCAAACCCAATTCAACCAGACCGAACCTATATTCAATTTAACCCAATGGGGCTTAGAAAATAAAATATGACTTGGATTGAGCTAAAATATTACAAGAAGCATCCTAAAAATACACAAGACTTACAGAAAACATTTCAGGAATTTTAGAGGCCTAGAAGTATTTTTTTTATTTTTCAAAATGCCGAAATTTCGTAAAATCACATAAAATAGAAAATACATCCAATTAAGTTGAAACTTGTCCCAGGGATGCATTTTGGTTCCTAAATTGATTGAAGTTCTTAAGATTTCCTGTGATAAATTTTAACTTAATTGGATATATTTTCTATTTTATATGATTTTTATGAAGTTTAGCACTTCGAAAAATAAAAGAAATACTTTTGTGCCTCTAAAATTCCTAAAATTTATTTTATAAATCATGTGTATTTTTAGGATTCTTCTCAATGAGACAAGTTTCAACTTAATTGGATGTATTTTCTATTTTATATGATTTTATGAAGTTTATTACTTCCGGGCCTCTAAAATTTCTGAAATTTTTTCAGTAAGTCCTGCGTATTTTTAGGATGCTTCTTGTAAAATTTTAGTTCAATCCGAGTCATATCTTATTTTCTACGCTCTATTGGGTTAAATTGAATATGGGTTCGGTCCGGTTGAATTGGGTTTGGTTAGGTTCTGATTCAGGGAGGGGCAATATCGTAATTTTTGGACCAAAGTGATGAAAAATTGGTGAGGTATGACTCGAATTAAGGGTTCTTTACCTTAGGGTACTAAAGTGATTTTTTTGCAAACCACAAGGTACTTAAAGATTCTTTTCCCAAATAGAAATATGAGTTTAAAATGGCTACACAAATCAAAAGTCGTGCGTCATATGTATATGTATTTATAATTTAGACTGGCTTCAGCAACAAGTCCAAAGTCTGACCAATTAATTTCCTCCATTATCTTTGTCGCCAACCAAAATCCTGGATTAGAGTCCCGATAATGATCCAGAACTGACACATAACCTGAGTCCAATTGCTTAAAGAAATAAATGTGGATATGTCAACGATAGGATGAACATGTATTTTTAAGTATTTTTTTATTTTATATTTAGAATCGAGTATAATTAAAATATATTTAAGTATAATTTTTCCAATTGTTTTTGTTAATGGGTTGAATCAATAAACTTCTCAACTAAATATGTGTTTACCACTAGAATCAATTTTTTTCGACAACGAATGAACATGTAGAGACCAATTTAGTGGCTGAAGTTCCACATAGACTTGATTATGTGTTCATACAAGATGAAGGGCTGCGCGAGAGACTTCTCGTCAATAAAATACAGATATCTGACTTAGCAAAATGGTAGGTGACCCTCGGTGATGAGCTGGTTGGATTTAGAATACTCTTTAGAATTCTTAATCAGGATATTGATGAAATTAGCACGGTGATGGCTGGTTATCGTAGAACTTTTTTAAAATATTTATTAAGTCTATTAACCCGAATTTGAGTTATAAAAATCTAATTCATCTCATAATCTTCTTACTTAAGATGTAACATATTTATGTTCTGAAGTCTCGAACCAAAATTTTAAATTAAGGTCGAACAATCTTTTATTAATTGATCCAAATATTTTACAATTTATAGAAGTTTTATGAAAGGTTTAAATATCAATCAATTGGTAGGAGTTGCAGATAAGGATTCCTGATGGCTGATTCCTTGTTGTGTTGAAACTAAATTGGTACGTGTATGAATCTCTGTTAAGCAATTAGTTGTCGAAGAGCTCGGTTGGGGTATTTTTACTAAGAGGGGTTGGTTTTAAAGAAAATAAAGAAAATGGGGTTGTCAGAAATTTTTTTCTCTCTTTGGGGTTGGTTTCAAAAAATTTCTAACAACCTCATTTCCGTTATTTTCTTTAAAATCAACCCCTCTCTAGAAAAATACCCAACCTTTTACAATGACAAAAATAAAGTTTGGCTTATTCAGTATTACCATGACACCATCAGTTTTCCCAGACTTTTTAGCCCGTAGAATTCGCTTAATCGAAATTGACTTGTTTAGGTGAATGATTTGGATATCAGATTAAAGCTTTGAGTTGGTAGATGACAACATTGGCCACATCATCTTACTCAATTCATATCTGAATTAGACTTTTTTTTATCCGAAAAGAAAACATAAAAAGGAAACCTCTCCTATTTCCAATGTTAGATCAATAAATGCAGTCCAGTGCTACACAGTTTCAACCATCCACAACTTCTGGCAGTCCAAAGGGGGAAGTGTATCACAGGCTGTCAGGAGCCAACAAATCTAGCTCTATCCAACGTGGCTTCACATTTCCAAATAATGGATTAGCAATAGATTCAGGACATCCTATTGTCCACAAGTATACACTTTTTTTTTATACCACTTGATATTCGGCACACTAAACCGATTAATTCAAATTTGAATTAGATATAATTATTAAAACGTAGTGAAACTCTTCCAACCAACACCACTACATTCCCTAAGACTCAATTCGAGACTTGGTTAAATTAAAACAACTCCCATACTAATTGACACAAGTACTTGTTGGTACAAATATGCATATATGGTAATATGGATAAACTTCTATTCCAAAAAACATAAAATGTAAACGCTAAAAAAAACTCAAAAAATGTTGGCCACGAAGCAATTCAAGAGCTTTCCACCGGATATAAATACCTTCCACCATAAATGCCTTGAACCAGCCTCCCCTAGATAGTAACTGAATGCCTCAAGAACAAGGACATAAATGTGATATTGCCAGTCAAACTAACATTCTCCATTATTCACATAATCAGTGCAACAACAGCTGAGTCCACAAGACAACAGATAGATGGACAAGATAGATGGACATGTTCACTGTCTTGACGAGTTATCGCCAATGAGAGGTGATGGAGGCTGCCAGCCACCTTCATCAGTTCCGACCAACCACCAGGTCAAGAACACGATGCTTGCCAATACGTCAAGGACCACCCATTCGATTCGAAAACATTAAAAGTTTTGTTAGCTCTCTTCCATCATCCGGAACAAGAACAAGTACTCGGTCTAAAGGATCATCATCAGAATTAGTAGCAGAGGCCTCCTCGTCTCTTGTAGATTCAAGTAGAAACTGAGGGTTGGCTTGCCTCAGAAAAGTATCATTCCCAAGAATCTTTAAGATTTTCTAGTGCTTCCAAAAACATAGGGTAACAGAGAAAAAGACGTTTGGATGATTAGGTAACCATAGTTAGACATTTAATATCAATAATCCGTAGGAACATTTGATCATAAACTACATCGTTTCGCAAATTAATCGAGCATCGTACATCTATAATGCAAGGGACGATTACCATATAAAGCTCCAGTGACATCAAATGCGTGAACTGCAGCAAACATTTAAAGCACGTTCGAGAAACGAGAAGTAGTTACCAGCAACAAAAAGATAATAAGGCCCGTAGCCCAACAAATCATTGAACGTGTGACGAAATGTTGAGGTAATATTGGGCTTTAGCCCATTTTGAAGACCCGTAGTCGACTAGTCGTAGGTTTAGATGTTAATCTTGGGTCAAATTAATAGGTAATAAGAAATAACCCCTCAAAAAATTAACAGTTAATAAAGATTATCGAAAATTGATCTCTATTATTATTAACATCAGGTACTGTCCCATGTGGCTCTTGGAAGCAAACTTCGGTCTAATAGACAAATTTGTTTAACAAAGCATCTTCAACTAGCCTCACGATTAGTATGACTCCAGAATCAAATTCGACGAAATGATGAATATTCAATGGCCAACACCCATATTTCTATATTTTAACAAAGCAGCATGCAACTTGCACACACATAAGCATCAGAATTGCTGCTAGAAGAAGCATGCGCAAATATCAGGGGAAAATTTTGGAACATAAACCAGCTCAATTACATATGACTACTCCCAAAATGAGTGTAGGTGTTAGTTCTTCCCCTACTGATTCCGTTGCGACGCAATCGAGAGCACATCAACTGGGGCGATTCAGTTTTCGGGAAATCTGATTATTCTCTGTAGAATCACTGTCCTGGCCTGTCTTATATCCCGGCTACACTTATCCGCATGTTGACCCAACTCGTCGACGGCCGCTGCAAACACCTCAAGCTTCTTCTTAATCTCATCTATCACAACACTCACCGCATCTTCTTCTACAAGCGCAAATTCTGCATTTTGAATTAGTGACCCTACCTGAATCTCCAACTTGTTGACGAGTAACCGTATACCGTCCATGTCCTTTATGGTGACAAAAGTTCCCACTTGCATCGAGCTCACAAGCTCCCTTTGGCCCTTCACTTCTTTCTCGTACTTGTTCCATAGTGAGTTACACCACTTCCCTACCGAGCCAATGGGAACAGCCAGAGCTGCTGCCAGAGCTGTAATGACAGGCGGTGCAGCAATTGCGGCAGCTACAACAGAGAAAATCAGCACGGACACGAAAGCAGCAACAAAGAGAACATTTGATATTCTCCTCCATGTCTTCATTGATTTCAGTTTCTTATCGAGCTTCCTCTTGCGAAGTTGCAACTTCTCGAACATGGAGACCTGTTTCTTGTACACAGACTGAAACAATATGAAGAACTCATCACTAAACGGATCCCCCTCTGCCTTAAACTTCTGCAGTTCTTCCAAGGTCCTCGTGTACTTCTTTCCAACAACACCATTTTGCAGTTCGGATTCTTGTTCACACTGTCTAACAGCAAACTGTAAGATCAACTGGCTGTTTCGAGCACGTTTAAGGCAACTATCAAGTGCAGTACAGAAGTCCAAAGTTCCAATGCTACTCTCAAAGTAGTCCTCCACCAAAGAAAACAAATCTTGGTTATTCCATATGTCTTTTTTGTCTTGCAATATGACTTGGGCAACATCTTGGTTCATATCTAGCAGCACCCTGGTGAGCTCTTTGAGTGAATCCAACGACAACGACCTCACCTCAACACCAGTGGCAAGACTGTTAATGACACTACTTGTCCTCTCATGGAGGGTGTTATCGAAGATCCGTAGGCCAGGATCAAGCTTACAGGCCTCCTCATAAGCGCTCAAATTCGCGGTGAACTGCGCATTGTCAATGACTCGCCCAGTTCGGGATGATCCTTCATCAGCAGGTGGAGGTGGAGACGGAGTAGACCTGTCTTTTTTCTTGCTAGATGATCCACCCATCATGTCCAAAGAACACAACCCAGGCCACTCTCACGGACCCAGACAAGTTCTCCCACACAAACAAGAACTAAGTAACACCCAGAAGACTTCTCGGACACAAGTTTCTCAATTGGCCGAAATTGAGATAAACTAAAGCTTAATTGAAAACAAAAAAAAGGCTAATCAAACCCAAAAATCAGGTCAAAGACTGAAACTTTATCGGGTAACAAAGAACTTACTAAGTCATCCAGAAAGAGGGTAAGCTTCAATTGCCTGGTAAGAGCTCAAAAGGAGCAAAACAATGGAAGCAAAGCTCAAATCTTGACCCCAAAACCCCTCAGTTGAAGCACCAAAGCTGAGATCTTGAGCACACAGAAAGTTCCAACTTTGGAGCCAAATTGGGGCAGATCTTATGGTGGGGTGCCTTGGGGTTGAAATGTAAAAGGGAAGAATTGGTCAGTGATAGTGAAGGTTCAACGAGTAGGTAAGTGGAAGGAAAGAGGGAGGAAATGATGAGTGAGTTCAGGCCAAGGGCCCAACCAAGACAAATGTGGTCAATGCCGTGTTTGGTTTACTTGGAGGAGAATCTCATCTACTCCGCTTAGAACACACATTATCACACATTATCCTGCTGCGCCCTCGCCGGCAGAAAAAAAATTAATTTTTTTAACAACATTAAAACAAATTTGGTCATTTCAAGTCCCCGGTCGTCGGAGTTTTTTTCCGATTCCGGCATCAGAGACCTTAGAGTGCTATTAAATCAAATCTGGAGGACGAAATCATCATTTTTGAAACAGTAGGGAAAAAAATAGTAATTTAAGCAAAAAAGAAGGACGGGAGGGCAATTTACTCTAAAAAAATTATTACAAAATTAAAATTTTTTACTTAAAAATAAATTTTTTAAAAAAAATAAAAAAATCCACATCACACAAACAAAGGAATGTCCGCGTGATAGAGTAGCACTGACATCTCCGTTACGCGATTGGACCACGCTGGAGAGGGGCGTCACATCTTCCCCATTGTGGACGGTTTAAATGCAAATTATAAGGTTAAAATGTGTGGAAAATGGTTTTCTGTTGATTGGGTCGAAAAGAAGGCAAATCGACGAACATGTTACAAATATTTAGTATATTTAGCGTTCAGTGTTTAGTTTACGTTAATAAATATTTCAAATCATTGAAAACAATTTTTAACTATTAACAATTATTTATGTCAACTAATGAGTGAATTAATTGAATTTAACCAAATTTTGAATTTTGAGTACTTGAGAACCCATCAATATTTGACTTAATTTTTTGTCATTTTCTTATTCGACTTATAATCGAACTAGTCAATTTAAATATGACTGGAAAAAGTTACCGTGAATACGATCTACAGCAGTCTATTTCCTAAGTTCAAGATAACTAAGGGATCTGCACACTATGTTATTTAATCTTTTGAATATAGCAGTTTTTAAGTAATGCTTTTCATCAGCAAATCAAATTCATAAACACAGTTCAAACGTACAAATGTACATTGATTGACATAGATGCAACACATTTCTTTCTTAGAATAAACAAAACACTTGATTGTAAGAATAGATATGAACGTATACCATCTAACAACTTTATACATAAGAATCATCCTGAAAGATAAAAAATATACATGAAAAGAGCTAGGACAAAGAAGAAAAAAAAATTCAAACGAATATTTTGGATTAATTATGCTGGAAAATATTACTAAAATGCGTAATTCATATATTTGCAATGTAGTGGCTCGAATGCCATGATTTAAACAACAAAATAAAGTTTGGATATTATTGATTAGATAAAACTTAAAAGCCCCCGGAACAAGCTTGAACAGTCTGATTTACCACTAAAAATAATTCGATTATTTTTAACAACAGTCCAAATAATTAGCAAGAGAATGAAAAACAACAAGTCGTTGTAGTATAGTGGTAAGTATTCCCGCCTGTCACGCGGGTGACCCGGGTTCGATCCCCGGCAACGGCGCCTTTTTTTTCAAATTAGTTCCTTTCCTCGAGCCAGCTGGAATTGGGCCTTCTCAATGGCGCCTATTTTTCATATTTCGGCTTGTCTACGAAGCCTTTAGCTTTCTTCCGCTTTCCTGCCTAGGTCCAATTGAGGCCGAGTCAAGACTCAAAGAGTCTCGAGCGAAAACATATTAAAAAAAAGGCCTCCAAATTACACCAGAAAATAAGAAATTATACCTTCAACAATTATATTCAGGCCTCCAAATTTTATTTACTCGCCGATGGTAAGCTCGTACATCGTAAACAAAATTATATGTACATAAATTGGGAGTTCTACCTGATATTTAACAATTATTATATTTCGGCTTGTTTTTTATTTATTTTAAAAAATTGAAACCTAAGAGAGTATGATGAGTCATTTATGCAAACAAATTATCTCCGGGTAATAATATATCAACTTTTTTCCAGTTTTAATCGAGTTTTGTGTATCTGATTTTGATATTGTGCTTATCGCTTTAAAAAAAAACCTCCAACCGAATGTACATATACTTCATGGAAAATCATGTATCATTTAAGATGAATAGAAAATATTGATAGTGATTGACGACACATGTATAAATATATTTGTGTTGCCTGACACGAGAACCTCTTTTCATTTAAAGAAGTCTATATTACATGTAACTATCAGGAGATTAATTGTTTTAATTGACCACAATTCTTGATAAAATAACTTGTTTGTGTAAATAACATAGGACAAAATTTATATGAAATCGAACCCGAGAAAGTCGTGTAAACATTCATCGTAAATGATTTTTTTTTAGAAAGCATCGTAAATGATTAAAGTATGCCATTTAGGATGAAGAGCTACCCTTTAATGAGACAGAAAGCGGAGCATTAGAAAAAGTGTCATCAAACAAAAAGGAAGTCAAAAAAATATCAAAAAATAAGAACATATCAAGAGTAACATGGCATTCCATAATCATCAATTTATTTATAATATATGTTATATATCATTGACCGCTAATCTCTAGATGGGAGTTAGATTTAGGATTATGGGTAGAATGCTTTTTCTAATGTGCTTGTACTTGTATTTCCTGTTTATATAAAGAAATTATGCTACCATTTAACAAAAAAAAATTAACAATGATCAATATACATAGATTAAGATATTACCGAGCCAAAATTTATTTTCAGTGGAATTGGGGTCAGATTGGTTTAACCGCATATTTTGAGTCTTTGACAAGCGTCTATTGATCCGTTAAAAGCGGCCTCCTACTCCTTCCGAAGCACCAAACCATCAAATCCACGAACTTGGCATATGATATAATAATATTCTTTAGAAATTGCAACAGAGATCAATATAGATTTTCTCGTACGCAATGTCTAGTGGACGACCAAATGATACACGTCAACACAAATTCTTCCCATTGACTTTAGTTGCCTATTGTCTATTGACCTATAGTATTAGCCAACAATTAAACATCTGAATTACAAGCGACAATCTGTCTGCTCCTTACCATTCTAAAACATTTTTTCAATTTAACAGTTCTCAATTACAACAACAACAGCGATTAAAGACAAATTCATGACAAATTGGAAACTAGTCCTACCTTAATTCATCAGTTTTGCCTATAGGCGATGTAATTAGCTAAGGCGACCAAAGGGGCGGCCTTGGCCGGGTCGAACCCGGCCAGCAACTCATGGGCCTCCTGGTTCAACCGCTCGGCCAACTCCCGCGATTTCTCGATCCCCATCAGCTTTGGGTACGTTACCTTGTCCGCGATTAGATCCTTCCCGGCGGTTTTCCCCAATTCCTCCGACGATTTCGTCACGTCGAGGATATCGTCGACCACCTGGAACAAGAGCCCGATCTTCCTCGCGTAGCTGCGGAGCCGCTCCACCTCGTCGTCGCTCCCGCCTCCGACGATCGCCCCGAGCACCGCCGCCGCCTCGAGGAGCCTCGCCGTCTTGTGGACGTGGATGAACTCGAGGTGCTCCAGGTCGACGGCCTCCGTCCCCTCCGACGAGATGTCCACCACCTGGCCGGCGACGAGGCCCTCCGTTCCGACAGCCTTCGCCAGCTCCCCGACGGCCCGGACCACGCGGGACGGCGGGATGCCGGGGGTGGAGACGGCGATGTGCTCGAAAGCGAAGGAAAGGAGCGCATCGCCGGCAAGGACCGCCACGTCCTCGCCGTAAACGACGTGGTTGGTCGGCTTCCCTCGCCGGAGATCGTCGTTGTCCATGCATGGGAGATCGTCGTGGATGAGCGACATCGTGTGGATCATCTCGACGGCGCATGCGGCCGGCATCCCAACGGACTCGGATCCTCCAACCATCTCGCAGGCTGCGATGCACAGCACCGGCCGGACGCGTTTCCCGCCGGCGAGGAGAGAGTACCGCATCGACTCGTGGATCTTCGCCGGCTCTCGGAGCGTAACCGCCGCATCCAAAGCCTGGTTGACGGCGTTGGCCTTCTTAACCATGTACGCCTTGAAATCAAACGGCGCCGCATCGGCCTCGCTCTGGAGTACCTCCTGCTCCTTGGTAACCACGGCCGAGACGACCAGTCGTTTAGCCGACCGGGCGCCCGGCCCGAAGAGATAAACCGGCGATGAGAGGGTGACTGGCTTGGATCTGGTGGTGTGGTTGAGGAGGGCGGTGTTGGTGTTAACCCAAGATCCTAGGTTTATTGAAGACCTCATTTTCCTTCTCTCTTGTTTGGAGTGTTCGGGTTCAGTGAGAGAATGAATATACGGTTACAAATCTAAATATATATTTATATATTTGGAGTGGGTGGGAGAAAAATTAAAGGAAGGAAGGAAGGATTAAGGACGACGGGTGTTTAATGCGATTTTAATTAAGGATTATAATAAAAATTGAGAGAGAGAGAGAGAGAGAGAGAGAGAGAGAGAGAGAGAGAGAGGAGCATAAATGGTGAATGAGGGGTGCAAGTGATGGAAAGTGTGAGTGAGTGAGTGGGTGAGGAAGGAAAGGGGATTGGCGATAAGTGGCCAGCCAAGGGGTGGCCACACTCAACCTGGGTGCTGGATAGGATTTTCAGTTTCACGGGTTACTTTTTCTTCATCAACCTTTTTTTTTTAAATTGTCATTTTTTTGTTATTTGAAACATTATTACTAGTTGAACCGTTATATTATTCATAACTTTTATTAAATCCGTTCAAATTTATTACTAGTTAGATTTTCGTTCTAATGATATGACGCCTCAATTTTGATTTTTTTTTTTTTTACTTTGAAGCCACTGTTCAGAATGGGGTTTAACATGCATGTACATTAAACGACATGCAGTTTGATAAAAACAATGGGTCCAGTTCTTATATAAGTGGATGCACTTAAAATATGACCATCTAAGCTATAATAACTATTGCTCATCTAAAAAGTACACTCAGTTTAAATAAAATTATGTAATGTCCACTAACTAATCATATAATATTATGGTGTAACAATAATTGTGCAGCTCAGATTCAATATGTTAATCTATGCTTGATTGATCTTTTTGTTATTTTCTTTAACGTCATGGGTGGATAGTGTATTTTCCATTGGCTGTTAGAGAGGAGGAGATCAGACGTAATGATGTCAGGATTTGCCGGTGGAGATGCAGCGGTTCCGGAAAGGACACGAGGGATGACCCTCGTGTTCGGGCCTCCTCCCCTTGTGTGATTTCGGCATCCGCTAATTGCCAAACTTTAGTTTTGTCATTTTATTACAAGTATTATTTAACTACTTGGTTCACTCTTATTGATGGTTAGGCCCCTTCTCTTGGGACACGATTTATAAATTATTTTGCCTGTCGATTTTTTCTTCTTGTGTTAAGGTACCTATTCATTTTTTGGCCTTTTGTTATGGAGGATATTTGTCTATTTTTTGGGTGGAAAGAATGGAGATAACTTCGATATATAAATACTGAAAAATATTATTACATCCGAAATACATAAAAAAAAAATTAAATATAATGATGATCACATGATATGGCCAACGTAAAATTGTTTATTCTTTGTTTTTGTTTGCCTAATTGTAATTATGTTTTAGGGTTAGCTTGCCAACCCAGTGAAAGGGACGACGTCAATTGAGACGCAACCAAAAATGGCGAGAAGAGATTCCCACGGGCTGAGTGAAGCTAGCGAGAGAGTAAAAAGAATAAATTAGATAGGAAAGTTTAACAATGACAATAGGGATTGATTAATTCGGAAGATATGACAGATTATTTCATTCCAAAGATGGAAAGAGACACCTTCTGTGGTTGCACATTATAGAAAGCATCTATTTTCTACGCCATGTTTGTCATGTAAAACTACACTTAGGAATTGACGACCGGAGATGCCGACAAGTTCGGCAAAGTACAAATGACCTGAAAAGCTATCCACGTGAAGTTGTTGTACGTTTGGAATTTGGATTAGCTACAAGTGTTCTACATGTGTTTCTCCGCCATGTTTGTCACGTAACATGCATCTCAACCGTCACGATGGATGTCGTTAATTAGCAGAAATTTGGTCCTTAATCTTCTCTCAACAACCATTCAACCGGATTAAAACCTCCTCCATAGACCCCCTAAGCTAGATTCTCTTTAAAAATGTTACCAAAAATCCACAGTTATGTCGTTGCATATTTTCTTTTGTATGCTTCACTTGTTGTACAGGTGGACAAAGCTGAAGACGAAGAACCCGGCCATCTGCAACGAGCACAACAAAATGTTTAGATGAAATTCTTTCAACTGGCGCGGAAGAACATTAAAAAAAATATTGGAGTTTTTGTTTTGGCCGTAAAAGTGCATTGGTATAGAAAGTACCATTGTAAAGGAAGCTCCATAATAGGGATAAGCGGCTGTTATAAATCTCTCGTACTCATTGTGTTTGAAAGGGCGCACCGGGATCTGCAAAGAATTTTATTGTCAACACTACTGCGTTTCATAACATCTTTAATGCAACCAAAAGTTCATTCAAAAGTACAACTACTTTGCTTGAGAGGTTGTGAAACCACCGATAAGTCAGTGATGGATCAGATGACGAACGGGCTTTTCTAGAAAGTTATACTGCCTTGGCAGGCTTGAACCGTGAACTTACATGCACAATATTGGGATGTATGTGTGAATTGGAGCAACTGAATGGAAACAAGAGTGTACTTATGAAGAACTTGCCTGTTTGGAAAGAGACAAGCTGGTATAACCAAGCCTGTTGTACTCGATCTTGAACTGGAAAACACCGTACACATCAGGCACCTTGAACGATGTATGATACACACCCTGCAGAGTCGGGCAGATTTGGTCAGCAACATCGATGACTGACTACTCAAGAAGACGAAGAGAAAAAGTTGCAACTTGCCTTGCCATCAGTTGAGAGGGTTTTCAAAACATAAGGGCTCATCATGTAGAACTGGACTTGGACATCATCAGAAACATATGGTTCCCAGGCCTTCCCAGACCACTCATAGATTTCAACAGAAAAGTCCTATAAACAAAGAGAAGTTGGATAAATCTCTCCCTCAATATGGGAAATCAGGAATCAAAACAAAAATGGGTCTGAGTGGCTACCAGATCATCTTTGATCCTGTACATTGCAGGTTCATTTGTTTCCCCAACTTTGTTATGTTGAAGACTCGCAGCCTGAAAAAAAAGTACAAAAGAGATACCTCAATCCAAAAAATTACAACTCGCAGGAAAGCAAATTTGACATGGAGATCTCATGTCCAACTTGTGTGTTAAGTTCATGAGTGAAACCCATTTTTTTATGCGTGATGACAAAAAAACAGTAAAATACAAACATACAGAAAATAGATACCTTTAAATGGCCTCTTTCATGGAAGACCCATTTGCTAAGTTCGGTCACAAACTGCTCATTGCCAGATTTCTCAAACCTGTACATGGCCAATGATGAATCCATATCAAGTTCTTTACTTCAGAAGTATCAGATTAACATACTGCACGATAATCAATGGTCCTATGTCTTGCATCAAGGAATGAATGGGTGTGTGCAACTTAAAAGTCCAAAAAGCTACTGCTAGTTCACACAGCAACCCAATCCATATTTCAATATGTTTATTGAAATTGTTTCCACGATTAGTTTAGCTCTCATATGCATGTAGCAATTAAAATGGAATGAATAATTCACCCAGTAACTTTGTTAATCAGCTACTGCACAGTTAAGCAAGAGTGACATGGGACGGAGAAGATACGTAAGAGCAGAGGTTACTTTGTTGGGCTTCCAGCTTTCTGGACAGCTGATCTAAAGAATCTGTATCAGGAAAAAAAAAATCATTAGAAAAATCCCAGCTGAAAAAGATGTGGATACAGAAGGACAATTTTAAAGAGACGTACCGGTCACCAAACAAATCTAGAGAGCCTGAAATCATAATCCGGGCATTGTTTCTAGCCTGTAAACCTCGAATCCATTAGCATCAATATACTAACCTTTTCCACTGCCAGAAACTAATTTATCCAACGAAAGCAATCAATGGTATAACAAATATGAACAAAAGCTGAAGAAATTGCTTAAATTGTTAATCAGTCATATAGAATATGTGGCACTTGCACATGCAAAGAAAAAAGGAGATATTTCTGCGTAGATACAGCAAAGTAAGTCACCTGGACAACCGAAACTAGTGAGATAGCAGATCCGGTGAGCGACGGAGGACTAGTCAACTTTGAATTCGGGTTAGCTGAATATGCCGAATGAGAAGCGGCAAGCACTTGCAGCACCTAAACAACATATTAAAACCAGACAAAAGTCTACGCTGACATCACAAGACAACCAAGGAAGATCACACCTTGCATCATTTTAACACGTACCAAGCTGTTGGCCGTATTCAAAGAATGCGCAATCCCCTTGAACAGCACTGGAGCCTGTTCCATACCGAAAGATACCAGTTCAATGCATCCACACAACAAAACCGCAAACCACCAGTGCAAGACAGGACTAGCAATACTAAAATTAAACAAACTATCGACCTTGATTTTAGCCTTTCCAAGGATGACATCGGACTGGATGAAGTCATCAGCAGCAATTAAGGTATGATCGCCTTCTGACTGAGAAACCGCGTAGCTCACGTGGTCTACAACCAGAGCCAAAGGATCCTACACCACCAAAAACAACTTCCATCACCAGAACAATTATGCTTTTCTCTGTCAAAATTAAAACCTCCGAAACACAACCTAAGCCAAACAGCACAAGATTGGGGACAGTGAAACAGACCTCGTCGAAATCAACCCCACACTCTGTGGCAATGCTCTTGATAAAATCCGAGGCAGACGCATCGGCGGCGATGATCAGATCATGACCAGAGTCAACGAAGTCCAGCACTGCAGCCAAGTCAACATTCCCCCCAAACCCTACACATCCCAGCATTTAAACAACTCTTAAAAAAAACAGATTAAATTATTTAAACAGAATCAAATTCGCTTCAAATTAATTCGAAACGTGGACTTACTCTCGGCGGAAGGGGAGAAGACGAGGAGTGCGTCGTAGAGGTAGTTGCCGTAGCGGTGGAGGGCGAGGGAGGGGTCGTCGGCGAGCTTGAAGTGGAGTTCGAAACCGCGGGATTTGAGGGAGTTGAAGAAGAGTGAGTGTGAGGATCGGAGCGACAAGTCGTCCACGAGGACCAGAGCGCGTCGGCTCTCCGGGGCGTCCGGGGAGAAGGAGTGGCCGAGGATCGGAAGGAGGAGGAGGAGGAACAGAAACGACAGCGTTTTGGAGATCTGTGGGTTTCCCATTTTCTATATTGAAGGGTTCTGAGTTCTGACTCAAGTCCCACTGGGTTGCAAGGGTGTGTGTGTGTGTATATATATATATAATATTTGGAGAAATTGCTTGATAGCATAATAGCTGTTGCGTTTTCTTTTGGAGCGGTAAAATAGTTTTTTTTTAGAAGATATTACAACCTCGTATTCTTGGCCTACTTAATATTCAATATAAAAAATTATCGTTGATAATATACCAAATAACCATTTTGGCCTTGGATTTGGTGGTGGCCCTAATAGAGGGGTCCACCATTGTATAAGATTCGATCATAATCGTACAAGACATCAAAAAAATTGTATAGAAGATTGAATGACTAAGGTTTCTTGAAACTAGTACCATGTAAAGAACCTGGCACATCTTCAAAATTTTCATCACTCCAAGTTATTAGATCAGATTCTGATATATCTAAGTTTTGATAGGTCGTTATGATTGAATGGATATAACATTTATAAGATCAACTCATTTGTCTAGTCAAAATTGATATATTTTCTTCACTACCAATCTACCATAACAAATCAATATGCACGCAACTTATCCTCAACAAAAGAGAGTAGATGTCCATGAGCTAATAATCTGTCAACTGAATTTAGTGACAAAATCCTCAAATTAACTTGCATATGCATCACCCAGATTAACATCATCTTGAAAAAATGATCAAGATGTATACATTGTCCTCATGGACGAGGATGAGCTGATGTGCAAAATCGACCAATAATGGTTTCTTATTCTTATTCTTCTTCTTAGAAGGGCAAAAATTTACAGGGTAGGTCTTCTTTTCATTAGTTTGTCCAATGAATATGATAGACTCTAATTTTTTGAAATATCTCATCACTCGAACATAGTCAAAAACTTGGTATTAATTTTTTAAAATATCTCATGACTCAGACATGGTCAAAAATTTGGTAGATGCCTTGTTCAGATACCACATGATATAACTTATGTGAAATCCTTAATAATGTGAGCACAAGAAAAATGAAGTAGAAGAGCTAGGAAGTTGTTATTTGATATTCAAATATCCTCAAAATTTTATCTCCCACTTTTTTAATATAAGAAAACAATTAAAACAAAGTGATGTACTAATCCAACAACATTAGATAACATAAATTTTAAACTAACATCATTCATCACAAGAGAAAACTTGTGAACTCTTGTGATCTTCACTTAAGTACGATAGTTGAATACATTTATTTTAGAAAAAATACACTAAATAATCTCTTAATATACTAACTTAAATAGCAACAACAAAAAGTGATAAGTCTAACAAAAAAAAGTCTTGAGATGATAAAATAAACTCGAAATATGCTCTTGCTAAGTATTAATTTTTTATAGAATTTACCTTGAAATCTCATATACATCTCAATTCGTTCTAATATGAAATCATAAAATGAAAATATAAAAAAGAACATGTTTACATAAAATGTAAAAATAATATATAAAGATTTAACAGTTATATTTTATTACAAAAATGTTGCCAAATTAAATGCATACTAACATAAATATATATTTTTTAAACTCAATTAATTATAGAAATATGTTTGGTTGGATATGAATAAAAACTCAATCAATTAATATTTTCTTTACAAATTGTTGTAAATAATCAAAATAGAGCTTTCAATATTTTTTCCTAGTACATTTAAAAATCTCAGAGCAATTTGAGATATACCACATTTTCTTATAGTACGCAACTTGAGGCAGAAAAATAAATTAATTTGTTTTGGAAGAAAAATAAATTAAGTTGTTAATATTGAAAACCAAAAAAAATCAAAGTGATATGATAAATACTTTGCTTTGATAGAAATAAAAAAACAAACATTTTATTTATGTTCTGTTCTTCTGTTACTAAAGTACATTAATCAAACATAAATTTTTTTTTGAAATAAGATGGTATAATAGAACAACAACATCGGACCTCATGCAAATAATTAAGGTAATATATTCACAATTAATTTCAAACATGTAAAATATTTTCTTACATATTAGACATATGCTTGATTATTTTTTTCAATAAAATTACAAATGATTATACTTTGACATAAAACCGAAGTTCTCTCAAAATATATGTCATTCTCAATATCAGAAACTCTGTTAAAATGAAGGAGTTTAATGTCTTCGTGAGCTATGTGATAATAATTGTTATAGATATTCATTTCTTAACATTGTAACGATATTTTTTGTAGAAGAAAAAAAATAGAAATCCCAATGTAAATATTATATTTTTTAAAATAGATGCACACCACAAAATATTTTCAGAACTTAACTAATCCCTTTAGGACAACTACGCCAAAAGTAAAGAGGCAATCTAGAATCATTGAGAAAAGATTTATGATTTAAATGTGACCAATAGGATAAATAAACTTTTTGAACATAAAATATTTTGTTGGTGAATCAAAATATTGAAAAATATAGTCTTATGTGCAAGTGAACACTATAACAAATTTATAAAAACACACAAGTGACCAAAGTAGCATCCATGTAACAATGTGCCCAATACTCCTTTCAATAACTTTATATTCTTATAATTTGAAAATTAAAGTACACATATGTATATTTCTTGTTGCTTATAGGTAGCATCAATCCATCATCAATAACAACTGTTGGCCCCCTGCACTCCTCACAATTCATTGTGCACTTGCCTTCGCAATGTAAAATTTGACAGATGTTGAATATATATAACACTGAAGGATCAACTTTGGAGCTTACGTGGAAGTGTGTATGCTCTCCAAAATGATGGTGAACATTGAAGTGTTGATAACAATAGTGACACATAATCAATCAAATAATAGAAAACAGTGTTGCCTCTTGTAAGAAGCATTGTTCCAAAACTTGTGTATTAAACAGTATTGCCTCTCGTAAGAAGCATTGTTCCAAAGCTTGTGTATTTCTTCTATTATAGTACGCCTCCACACAATGAGCAACAACTATTGCTCTATGGATATATTTGTTATTATTGTTTTTTGTTTAAGCACGCTTTTTTTATTCTTATTCTTGTGTAAACGTTATAAACTCTCAAAGTAATTACCACTAGATGAGAATAGAAACATTTATTTCTTCATAATTAAGAGATTCTTCAATATTTCCAAGATAACTTGATGATGAGCTCATATCAAATATGCTAAAAATAAATGCCACAATAATAAATTAGTTGAAATTGAACAACAAAAATATAGTTGTTACCAAAATTAAAATGCATACTAGCATATAAAAATATTCTTGATTGTACGTAAATAAAAAATTTAATAATATTTCTTTTATAAATTGTTGTAGCAAATGGAAATAAAACTTTTGAAATTTATTTTTTTGCCTAAAGCATTTAAAATTTTATGAGTTTTGAGATATACCATAATTTTTTTCTAATATGTAACTTAAACCAGAAAAAAAAACATTTTTTTCAACAAAACATTCATCAGTGCAACATATCAATGTATGTATTTCAATCTTTTTTTATTTTTTTAGTGAACAAATTAAAATGATATGTTAATCATTTTTTCCGAACAAGTATGATATGTTAATCATTCAAAATGATGGTTCAATTCTTAAAATTGAATAATTTTTGTATATTACGAATCCACGTATAACTTATATGATCATGTTCGATATTTTAGGACTAATATCTTTCCATCATCTTTATTTTTAAATGTTATAACATTAAGTATATAAGTTCACCATCACTTTCTTAAAATTTCATTTATTTTATGTGACAATATTTTTATTTGTCAGTTCATTTGACGAATGAAAGAGAAAATATTTTTAAAATAAAAATTTTATGAGAATCAAATAAAACTTTACTCTCTTAGTACCAATGTGAAAATCTGCAATGAACTTGAAATTTGATCAAGAAAGATCTAAGAAAACGAAGAACAAGAACTAAGAGGAGACAGTTTTTATATTTATGTGAAGTGTGTAAAATAGAGAAAACAATTATTTATATTTCTTTAAAGTGTGTGTAAAGTATATATGTTTATAACCGCTGTAGCTATTTATATTTGGAGTATTTAAAAGCTCTAGGAAGATTCTTGATGAGCTAGATGTAAGCTCTCGTAAATACTTCGGGTGAGGCGGGTACAACTTTTTTGTATTTTACACTTTTTGTTACCTGTTTTTACAACTTATTTCTCCGTGAACATTGATTTAATCATACATTATATTTTTTCTCTTGACAACTACATATTATCACGAAGACCATAAACATTGTTAGAGAAACATAAAACCAAATAGAAGAGAAGCTAATATAAGTTTTCAAAAAAAGAGAGGATAACATTGGTGATTTGACCAAACACGAAAAAATCAATGATTCGTCCCGAAAAATATACTAACAATACAATTAGTATTTGAAAGAACTAGCCCAAAGTCTTACAAAAGTTAATCAAAGCATATAGGATTAACTATGCTAGAAAATAATACATAATAAGCAATTGATTTAATTTCTTTGCTCGCAAGGTTGTAGTATTTTGGTATATGAACTCGTCAATCACCACTTTATTAGAATTAGATGGCACTTGTACATGATCAAAAAGGTATTGTTTACAATCTATTCTTTGGGAACTTTGGAAAACTCGAAATCGAGCTATTTTTCAAGGTGAACGGTGTAATCAAGAGCTTCTCGCTCATGTTATTACTAGACAAGTTCATGATTAGCTTAAATCGTCGAATTTTATTGACAAATTTGGATCCCAATATTTTGTACATGGAATCTCCACGTGACAGAGGAGATTAATCATGTAAAGTACAAGTAGTGTAAGATTTTTGTACTACTTGGTGTATATAATTAGGTATATAAAATTAATCTATTATCCAAAAAATACACAAAAAGCAATTCATAAACTTGCAATCGTTATGTGAGAATCCCTTTATCTTTAGATATCATTTGATAATTCACCTTGTTTCAGGATGAAATTCAACTAGTCGTTATAATACAGTGGTAACTATTCTCGCCTGTCACCCGGGTGACCCTTGGTAGAATCTTAATAAAGATACGATCGCAAATCGCAATTTGAAAGAGATTTCACACCGCGGAGATTGTAAATATGCACATATTCTTAAATTGAAATTAAAAAGACGGACCCACAATATAATTTTTTTACAAGAACAAGCCTTATATTCGGGTGTAGAAAAATTCTCTCGTTTCTACGTACTAAGTTTCGACTAGTCCATTGGGCCTTTATCTTCCTTCCACTCTCCTGTCTAGGCTCAATCGAGATCGACTAAAAACAGAAAAAGCCAAAAAAGGTAGGCCGCCAACTTAATAATCAGTTTACCTTACAAACATAATCAAGAGAAAACAGAATTAAGGATTCAATGGAAACCTGTCGCATCGTAGAGTAAAACCCGTCTCATGGCGTTGACTAGCTATGTTTCTATGGCACAGAATGAAGAATTACATTGTCGTAATCAAAGAAAAATGATTAATTACATTGTAACGGATTTCTCCTATTCTTGCCTACTCAAAGATAATAGGATATTCATATCCATATTACAGAAATTGCAGGGGGGCAGGAATTTTGTAAACATATCTGCTAAGCTGTTATTTGAATGAATTTGTCTTTTCTATAATTTTTGAATGTATTTGTTGAACATGTATTTCCCCACTCTTTTGAAGGTATTGAATGGACAATATATACTTTTTCTATCATTTTTAATTAATCATTTTGCAATTGGACAATATATACATCTTTTCTCTGCCGTATGAATTATCTTTAGAATGGTAATCCACATAATTCTTAATTGTCTTAGACAATCGATCTAAACCAAATAAACTCTCGATTTACTTCACAAAACAAGTTACAATCTCTTCACGTCCATTGGTAAATTGGTACATTGTAACCAACTGTCTCAAGGTCGTTGACTAGCTACGTGGATATGACATTTATTTTTTTGATCAAAGGATATGACATTTATTTTGCTACGAGAAAAGAACCCAAGTGACATCCATCCCATAACTCGGACAGTGAAATACTTTCTTTTTGGTGAAATGGACAGTGAAATACTAACCTAACAAGAAAATAGAATCTGTTAAGGACACACTATGGATATAATGAGACAAAAAGAGAGAAGTAGTTAAAGAAGTATCACTAACATAGAGAATGCCGCCAATTAATGCTCCTCTAAATGGTAATATAATTAAATTATAAAAAAATAAATTTAAATGTTACTAATGTAAAAACATCAGTGGGAGGATATTTCCTAAAAAGAATTCACAACAAATATTAGAGATTTCAGAAAGAAAATGGAGAATGTGTGCAAGAAAACCATAATAATTAATAAGCAGAAGCTGCCGGGTTTAAAAAGAAATCAATATTTTAAGTAATACAGCGCTGTGAACTGTATGTAATTGTTGAAGGGGTGGGTCAAACTAGCGAATTGCATTTATTGACCAATATGGATTAATCCGGAAGCAACGGCGTCCAAGAACTTTCCGGCCACTCCTCCAATGACTTCGGTATATGATAATATTATTTTAAAATTGCGACACGCTTCAATACAGATTTTCTCGCACGAAATGTTTGAGCAACGATTGAGAGTTGCCAGGATTTATTTAATTAGTTTTAAATTTATAGCTAACAAATATATTTTTAAATATCATTAAGATAATCATTTTCTAGAACAGTTCAACACAATTTCTTACCCTTTTATTAACAAACAGTTATATTACAACAAGAACAGTTATTAAAGGCAATAACTGAGAACTAATCATATCTTAATCATCAGTTGGGCCTATAAGCGATGTAATTAGCTAAGGCGACCAAAGGAGCGGCCTTGACCGGGTCGAACCCGGCCAGCAACTCCTGGGCATCCTGGTTCAACCGCTCGGCCAGCTCTCGCGATTTTTCGATCCCAAGTAGCTTAGGGTAAGTTACCTTGTCCGTGATTAGATCCTTTCCGGCGGTTTTCCCTAATTCCTCCGACGATCTCGTCACATCGAGGATATCGTCGACCACCTGGAACAATAGCCCGATCTTCTTCGCGTAGCCTCGGAGCCGTTCGATCTCGTCGTCGCTCCCGCCGCCGACGATCGCTCCGAGAACCACCGGCGCCTCGAGGAGCTTAGCCGTCTTGTGGATGTGGATGAACTCGAGCTGCTCCAGGCCGGTGGTCTCCGCCCCCTCCGACGAGATATCTGCCACCTGGCCGGCGGCGAGTCCCTCGGAGCCGATAGCCTTCGCCAGCTCCCCGACGGCGCGGAGCAAGCGGGACGGGGAGACGCCTGCGGTGGAGATAGCTACGTGCTCGAAGGCGAAGGAGAGGAGCGCGTCGCCGGAGAGGAGCGCCACGTCCTCGCCGTAGACGACGTGGTTGGTCGGCTTCCCTCGCCGGAGGCTGTCGTTGTCCATGCATGGGAGATCGTCGTGGATAAGCGACATCGTGTGGATCATCTCGACAGCGCAGGCGACCGGCATCGCAACGGACTCGTGACCACCGACGATCTCGCAGGCGGCGATGCAGAGCACAGGCCGGACGCGCTTCCCACCGGCGAGGAGAGAGTATCTCATCGACTCGTGGATCTTCACAGGCTCTCGAAGCGTAACTGCCGCGTCTAAGGCCTGGTTGACAGCGTTAGCCTTCTTGATCATGTACGACTTGAAATCAAACGGCGGCGTTTGGAGGACTTGCTCGGTGATCACGGCAGAGACGTCATTTTGTTTAGCCGAGCAGGGGAGGAGCGATCCGGCGAAACGCGGCGTTTTGAGGCTTACATGGGATGTGTGGGTTACTACTGGCTTGGATCTGCCGCTGCTGGTGTTAATCCACCAGGATCCTCCTATGTTTATTGAATAGCTCATTTCGAGTGCAATTGGGTTTAGCAGGCTAAGAATATACGCTTCTATATATATATATATATATATATATATATATATATATTATATCAATGAAAGTTAGATCCAAGTATGGAGGGATTCAACTTTTATCTTAAAAAATTTGAACGTTGGTCCCTCCATATTAAGAGGGATCTCTAAGAAAGCCTGACCATTTCGACAATATTAGCGATAAAAAAATTATTTTGGTCCCTCCTCATCAAGTACCAAGTGTACTGATGGACCAACTTATTTTTTACAAGGCTAGAATATTTTAATTATTTAAATGAAATCAAGTATTTTGTGGCTGGCATAGGTAAAAAAAACAACTATTTCCCAATTTTCTGGAAAATACGACTAATATAGTAATATTAATAAAACGAAGAGAATATGTCAAAGCCTCGATTAGATAGATTATTGGCGTTTTGTTCGGCAGGATCATTGTCCAAGTTGGTTCCGTTGGAGACTGGTCACCCTACTGATTACTAATATTACGATGACCACATGATACCGCCAAAGTTGAATTAATTATTGTTTCTTCTAGACTGTTGTCTGCGGAAGTTGAAATAATTATTGTTTCTTCTTGACTGTTGCCTGCCGAAGTTGGGTTCAGGATTAGTTTACGACCAGGGACGAATGCATGTGGTAGGGTGTGGGGGCAATTGCCCCACCAAAAAAAATTATGGATATATGTTTAATAAAAAAAAAGAGTTTGTCTTAATTAATTTTGATTAGTTTGCCCTCATGAAAGGGACACCAATTGAGATGCGACGTAAATGGGAAGAACAGATCCATACAGTTGCCACTCTTTCTCAGAAAATGTACTACAGCTACATGGAATGTCCCAACAACCACCAATTAAGAATCCAATCCAACCCAACAGTTAACGCAATTGAACAACTTCAGCTACATGGAACTTTCATGTAAACTCCAGCTCCTCTGGCGACACCACCGAGCTGTCGGGCTCTCAGCTGTCCAAGACCGCCACCGCCACGTACTCTAGAACTCCGGCTCTTCAAATCCTTACAAGACCTACCAACATCGCTAGTGCTTAGGCCCCAGCTAAGAGTCCCTAGTCCACTCACCAAACGAAGCTCCCATCCATCACTATTGAGACTATCCGCACTCACACCCCTGTTATAGTGTCACGTCCTGGACGCCACATCAACGTGTACTTGCTTTCAGTTTTCAGCTCACATTCACACCCGTGCTACAGTGCTACGCCCTGGGCGTCACGTCAATTTTTTTGTCATCTCAGTTTTTTTTAAATTAAGCTAAGTGTATCAAACTCAATTATTTTTTCGCGTAACTTTAAAAATGCAAAAATAAAATAAAATTGAAATACTTAATTTTGCGAAATAAAAATTTTATTAAATTCGAAATATATTACATGCAAACTTGGAAACAATTACATAAATTTAACAATTGAAATCGAAATTTAAAAACGAAATTAAAATTACATAAAGGATTTTGATTAATCCTTATACAATTGTGAAATTAAATAATTTTTAATCGCTTCCTCGTTTGGGGATAGATCTTTTCCTCGAGCAACAACGCCTGGAGAACGACCGTATTTGCATGGTGAATTTTGGTCTTAGCGTTTATCATCTTAGCATTAGCGCTTATCACCTTGGCTTCTCTGTACTCCCTCATTCGTTGGTCTCTTTTTTCCTCGTTCGTTTTCAAGACGTCTATGACATCTTTGACATTTTCCTTCGCTTTTGACCGCTCAATTCGCAGTGAATCAAGCTCTGAAGGAAAGTCGTCATTGCTTGATGTGACTTTCTCTTTTCCTTTAGCGCTACGCTTTTTCTTGGCTGCTTCTCGGCCAATTGGACGTTCCATTGTTGAAGCTCTGCTAACTGGAGTAGGTGGGTTGTTCGAAATTATGTCGGTTTCCTCATCAATGGTTTTTGTTCTCTTCGTGCTTTCACCACTCTCCACATTATTTGTCAGTGCCGAATGATTGATCTTCTTGTATGCCAGGATTCCATTTTGGATTTTGCACATCACTTCCTGAAACACATGTAAATCATGAAATTTTTTCTTGTGGGTGTGTTGATATATTATATGCGCGTCCGCCACTATATCGGACTCGACTTGGCCACTTTGCTTTTGGCCGAGATGCATGGGTGTATGCTTCGATCCACCCTCCACATGCTTGAGTTAGGCGTCTGTATCTACTTTTCATCTGCTCACAGTTTCTTTGGTAGAGGTCGTAAGGATTTTCTATACGATATTGGTCGTAGATTTGCTTGATGCGCACCCAAAGGTCGTGCCCCTTCTGGTTTGTGCTGACAATGGCATCTTCACTAATCTGTAAATAAGTAAACATTAGTACAATATCTTCTTTTACACTCCACGTCTTAGCAACCACTATCTTTTTTTGCGGTGGGTGATGATGATGGTAGTTATGAAATTTGCACTCGGCTTGGTCGAGTTTCAAGAAAGTTTGGTCGGTAATTTGGCGGATTTTGGAAAAAAATTGTAAAGTACCTAGGTGGGTATAGTGGCATTTGAGAAGAATTTCCCGAGAAATTTGGGTAAATTGATTGAGATTGAGGGTAATTTGGTAGATGTGACCTATTGGTTGGTCGCTTTGGCCTATTGCTTGGCCAGGCTGGAGGATTGATTGGGCGGGTGTTTGGTGGATCTTGGTTTGACTCAGAAATTTGGCTTAGATTTTGGCTAATCTGGGAATAGATATTGGGGTTAGAAGCTATAAAATCATTATTTGGATTAAAATATCTCATATCGATCCAACCAAATTTCTCATTTTCTTCATTGAGATCCATATCTAATTAGAATGCTAATTAGATATTCCCAATAAGAAAGATGAGATGAGAGGAGAGAAGTTGTTGTGAAAAATTATGAAAAATGTTGTATCAATTTATAGATTTTTCAAATAAATTTGGACCACAAATTTTTTTAATCGAATTTGGACCACACACATTTTTTTATCCGAAAAATCTTGTTATTTGGATTCAAAAAATTTTATAAAATTACCAAAAAAATTTTATAACATTTTAATTTCACAAAAAAGTAAAAATATTAAAATATTTTTTTTGAATTTTTTTCTGATTTTTTTTGAAGTTTTTCATTTAAAAAAAATTATAATAAAATATTGTCCTGGACGACGTGGCCCAATAAAATATTGCCCTGGGCGACGTGACCCAATCAGAGCGGGCCACGTCGCCTGGGCCGAGCAGCGAACACAGAGGCGAGGAGCGCCACACGTGTTAGCGAGGCGGCGAGGCGCGCGGCACGCCCGCACGCCCCGACCGATGCGGATGATCTGAGAGAACCACGAGAGTGGTTAACACTTGACAGACTAAGATGACGGCTTCAGGATGTACTTTTTAACCGACTCGGAAGTGTATATTTTGAAATGCATGAACCCAGATGTATGCTTGATTGACAATGATGGTGAAGAAGTTTTCCCCAAAACAATGAAATAAGGAAAGAAAAGGTATCTGAGATTATAGAAAGTACTGGCTGTGGTTAATAGTACTACCAAAAGCCATTTGCCTACAAAATCATATGCCTAATGTTCACTGAGGGGCGAGGGCAACATACATCTTGACCCTGACGCTGGATGCCGGTAACTCGCAGAAGTTTGACCCTTGATAGTCTCTAAATAACCATTCAACCGGATAAAACCTCCGATAGACCCTAATCTATTCTCTTTCAAAATGTTTACCAAAGAGCCACTGTTGTGTCATTGCATCCTTTCTTTTCTACGCCTCACTTATTGTACAGGTGGACAAAGCTGAAGACGAAGAACCCAGCCATCTGTAAGAACACAATCAAATGCTTAGATCAAATTCTTTCAACCGGCAGGAAGCACATAAAACAGGCGTAATAGTTTTTGTTTTGGCTGCAAAAAGTGCACTGATAGAAGTACCATGGTAAAAGAAGCTCCATAATAGGGATACGCAGCTGTTATAAATCTCTCGTACTCGTTGTGTCTGAAGGGGCGCACCGGGATCTGCAAAGAATTTTCAGTGTTAACGGCTGAGGTCACTTCCGAGAACGAATCAACATAGTGCAACCAAACGTCAGTCAATAGAAGACCACTACTATGCTTGAGAGGTTGTGAAACCACCAATAGGCCAGTGGCGGATCTTAGGAAAAAAAGAGTTTTCTATAAAGCTATGCCGCGTAGGTAGACTTGGACTACTGACATACACAACATTGGGATCTATTCATGCACAGAAGGAACTGGATGGAAATAAAGAGTAGTAATGAAGAACTTGCCTGTTTAGAAAGAGACAAGCTGGTATAACCAAGCCTGTTGTACTCGATCTTGAACTGGAAAACACCATACACATCAGGCACCTTGAACGATGTAAGATAGACACCCTGCAGAGTCGGGCAGATTTGGTCAGTAACATCGATTACTCACTACTAAAGAGGATGAAGAGAAAAGGTTATAACTTGCCTTGTCATCAGTTGACAGGGTTTTCAAAACATAAGGGCTCATCATGTAGAACTGAACTTGGACATCATCAGAAACATACGGTTCCCAGGTTTTCCCAGACCACTCATAGATTTCAACAGAAAATTCCTATAAACAACGAGAAATTAGGCAAACCTCCTCCTCAATAAGGGAAATCAAGGATCGAACAGAAATGGGTCTAAGTGGCAACCAGATCATCTTTGATCCTGTACATGGCAGGTTCATCTGTTTCCCCAACTTTGTGATGTTGAAGACCCACAGCCTGAAAAATAAGTAAAAAAGAGATACCCCAATTCAACAAATTACAACGAAGACAGGGTACCAAATGAAGGATATCAACTTTGTCATGGAGGTCTCAATTCCAACGTGTGTGTTTATGAGTGTGCAAACCAATTATTTAAATGTGTGTGATGATAAAAACTATGCACATAAATGATTACCTTTAAATGACCTCTTTCGTGGAAGACCCATTTGCTAAGCTCGGAAACAAAATGCTCATTGCCAGATTTCTCAAATCTGTACATAACAGATGATCAATCCGTATCAAGTTCTTTACTTCAGAAGTACAATTCGAATATCTCACTAATTACTGGTCCTGTGTCTTAGAAGTCTAACTTAAGTCTAAAAAGCTACTTGAATTCAACAACCCAATCCATATTTCAATAAAATTGCTTCCACAATTAGTTTGGCTCTTGTAAGCGGCAAGCAATTAGAATGGAAAGAATAATTCATCTAATAACAGCAGTAGCATTTTTAATTCGGCTACTGCACATGCAGGTAAGAGAGGCATGAAAAAGAGAAGATAGGTAAAGGAGTCATGAAAAAGAAAAGATAGGTAAGAGCAGAGGTTACTTTGTTGGGCTTCCAGCTTTCTGAACACCTGATCTAAAGAATCTGTATGAGAAAAGGAATGTTTCATTAAATAAATCTCAGCTGAGAAAGATCGGGATGCAGAACAAAAATTCTAAAGAGACATACCGGTCGCTGAACATATCTAGAGAGCCTGAAATAATAATCCGAGCATTGTTTCTAGCCTGCAAATTCCAACTCCATCAATACAAATATACCAACCTTTTACACTGCAATAAACTGATTTCTGCATGAAAGCAATCCATGATCCCACAATAACAACAAAAGCAGAAGAAATGGCCTCAATTGTTAACCCTATGTATGTGACACTTGCACATGCATAGACAAAGGATATATTTCTGTGTAGACAAAGAAGTAAGTCACCTGGACAACTGAAACTAGTGAGATGGTAGATCCTGTGAGTGATGGAGGAGTTGTCAACTTTGTAGTCGGGTTGGCTGAATATGCCGAAGGAGAAGCCGAAAGAACTTGCAGCACCTAAGCATAATATTAAAGTCAAAAAATGTCTAACCATCCATCACAAGACAACCTAGTAAAATCATCCTTGCATCATTTTAAATCATACCAAGCTGTTGGCCGTATTTAAAGAATGTGCAATCCCCTTGAACAGCACCGGAGCCTGTTCCATACCAGCAGAGACCAGTTTAGTTCAGCAACACAATACAACCACGAACCACCAAAGCAAGACAGGACTAGCGATAGAAAAATCAAACTAAATATCGACCTCGATTTTAGCCTTTCCAAGGATGACGTCTGAGCGGATGAAATCATCAGCGGCAATCAAGGTATGATCGCCTTCTGATTGAGAAACGGCGTAGCTCACGTGGTCAACAACCAGAGCCGACGCATCCTACACCACCAAAAACAATTCCCATCACCAAAACAATTCAGCAGTGAAGCAAAAATCGCAAGATCAGGGATCGCAGAACAGGCCTCATCGAAATCAACACCACACTCTGTGGCGATACTCTTGATAAAATCCGAAGCGGACGCATCGGCAGCGATGATCATATCATGACCGGAGTCAACGAAGTCCAGCACCGCAGCCAAGTCAACATTCCCCCCAAACCCTACACATCCCGACCATTTCCAACCCATCAAAACTCAATTAAACAAATAAAGAAAATCTAACTCGCTCCATACTAATTCGAAACGTGGACTTACTCTCGGCGGAAGGGGAGAACACGAGGAGTGCATCGTAGAGGTATTTGCCGTAGCGGTGGAGAGCGAGGGAGGGGTCGTCGGAGAGCTTGAATTCGAGGTCGAAGCCGCGGGATTTGAGGGAATTGAAGTAAAGAGAGTGGGAAGATCGGAGCGACAAGTCGTCCACGAGGACCAGCGCGCGGGGGCTCTCCGGGGCGTCCGGGGAGAAGGACTGACCCACGATCGGGAGGAGAAGGAGGATTAGAAACGACAGCGTTTTGGAGATCTGTGGATTTCTCATTTTTTCCTTTTTTATTAATTTTTTTTTTCAAGGATAGAGGGGATCTGTCTCCGCTTCGCCTCCCTATGGGGTTTTGCGAGTAGCGGGGTGCAGTCGGGAGTGTGGTTCTCTGGCGTTGCTCTATTTTTTTATTATATTAGTTTGGTGATACCACTAATTTAGATTTTTTATTATTCTAATGTCATTTTAAGATGACACAATTTACATTTACAACAACTCAAACTCATTACTTATTTAAACTAAGTATAACATTCTCAACATTTGATCTAAATATTTATTGTTAGTAGTCAAACTGTGATAATATTGTAGTATAGAAAATAATATTTCAAAAAACAATTATACGTTTTAGCGGTTGCTGAAACTATAAATACTGATAAATATTGGCATTGATTAGTATTCTAAATCATAATTAGCCAAAATTAGGAAATGAGATTGTTATTACCATTCTTATCTAGTTTTTACCGGTATCCAAATACTGTAAGCCCTTAAGATTTTTGTGTGGCTGGACAAGGTCGTTAAACTGGGGTAGGTCTAGGATGAAGATTGCACATTTTGGGTTAAGAATAATATTTTCTTGAAGGGTATGGGATTGAAGAACACACGACTTATTTTTGCAAAAAAATTAAAAATCATGGGATCAAAGTGAAAAAATTCAACACTGAGCAATATCGCCTTAAAAAATTATCATTGTAAAAGAAAATTTACAAAAATATACATATCAAAAACTTTAATGCAAAAAATTCATAGACTTAAAGTGAAAAATTCACATTGGTCATTATCGAAAAAAAAATTGTTATTTTTACATAAACACAAAAATACACATGTTATTATCGCATTAAGAAAATATCGCTTTGAATGTCGATATTGTATAAAAAAAATATTAGCACGATCAGTCCAAATTACATAATGTAGATTACATATCGTACAGATATGTATAGTCCATACACAATCAATTTTGGTTGCATATATTTTTCGAGGGTACATATGTACAAGCAAAGTGTAGTGGGTACAATGGGTTTTGTTTTACCCGAAAGAAATATGCGGAAGTTGGCTTTACGGCAAGTGAAATCCATGTTGGAAGTTGGAAAAGAATTCCGATTCTTTGTACAAAAATTCGTTAATTTTTATACGTCCGGGTGATTCGTTCAAATATTTTTTGGTTTTATACTTACATTTATATATTCCAAAAACATAAAAAATGACGAAGATCCTTTGGTGAAAGGGGTAAATCATCTCCTGGTTTGATAAAGAGCAACAACATAGGCTAAAGCAGTCACATGCAACCTTGATATTGAAATTCTGGAATTCGATTATTTGGAATATACATATCTTATTTGGTCGTTTTACAAGAAAGTACTGGTTTAACTTCAATAAAATTTTACATGTTCTTATACAACAATAAAAGATTGAAAGTTTCAGGATTTATAGTTGTAAGTCAAGCGCATTTGACGTAATAAAATGAACAAAATTAATAGTTCAAAATTGTTAATGGTGTAAAATATTAATAAAATTGAGTGACTTTTTTTGTATTTCCAATATATAAAAGAATGTGACATATTTTTTTGGTAAGTTGATTTATTGTATTAATTAGTAATATGGAAATATATGGAAACATACTCAACCTAAACAGGATGGGACAAATACCCCTTAGGTCACGAAATCATAGAGTAATACAATATACAAAATAATATCTTGTTCGACCAAATCATGCAACAAATTCCACTATTGTAATCATGTCTGAATCTGAATAATGACGGTATAAATAAACATCTCATGGTTGCTGTGTTTTTTTTTAAATCAATCTCGGAAAAGTCGCATTCTTTGCATCGTTGCACCATAAAAACCTCCACCATTCTATCTCAAACCTCTCTTCCGGACAAAATAATCTCGAATTTCCCTAGCAAATTAATACTGCATATATAAGTGGTTCTCAATTTCATCACAAGTCCCACATTACGGACATAAACACTCAGGCTTGCAGCATCCATTTACGGATCCTGGCGTCTTTAGTCAGAAACCGACTATGGATCGTGGCATATTTAGGGAGAACATTAAGATTAAAAAAATGTTGGGGTATAATTTAAGACCTTAACTTGAAACTTTGAGAAATTCTTTTGTTTTTACTACTTAGACTACCTTCCGATAAGCGTTTCAGTTGATTTGCGTTGGCATCATAATATACAATATGCCAGGTATATATAATCTTATCCAAATAAACAGTATGCTGTGTAGGGGGCGACGTCTCCAAAATTTCAACGTAATAATTTTTTTTTTTTGAAAGGAGAACATTGCATTAAATCAACCTGGAGAGTCCGCTGACAACAGAGCTACAATATCCGGAGGTGGAGTGATCATCCAACCATCTGGAAGCGAGCCTAATCTGCACTTCTTGCTCAAACAATCTGCTAACGAGTTGTTTGAGCGGGAAGTGTGGATCAAAATACAGAAAGGTAAAGCTTGGAGAGAGTTCCTAAGCCAAGAAACTAAATGATCTAAGTCCCAACTGAAAACAGGGGAAGGATTACTCAAAAGTTCAAAAGCTATGCGACAATCAGATTCGATGCAAGTCTTCTGGTGCGAGTAGGAAACCGACACCAAGTCGATAGCAAGCTGGACAGCCATTAATTCCGCTTCAAGCGGAGAGTTGGCTAGGAAGGTAGTTGTTTGGCCGTCGAGGAGATGGCCTTCGTAGTTCCGAGCAACCACAGCAGCACTTGAAATCGAGGAGGCCTCAATCCATGATGCATCGCAGTTGAACTTCGTCGTTCCCACCTCGGGGACACTCCACGAAGCTTGCTGAGGTAAGGAGATTCTGTCACAGGTTCTCTTGGAGGTTTCCACCTGCAAGAATTCATCACACGAGTAAGAAGCCATTGTAGAAGAGTGAAGCGGATCTATCTTGGTGTTTTCAAAGATAAATTTGTTCCTAGCTTTCCAGATAGACCAACAAGTGTATAACGCCAAAGAAATCAAGTTTCTATTCTTCGGGCAAGAAAAAGTCTTAAGCAAGTCAGATAACCAATGCCCGAATGAAGTATGCTTGAACATAAGAGGGGAATGACCAAATGAACTACTAAACCAAGTAGCTCGAGCGTGCTCACAATCGAAGAACATATGGCAAACAGATTCTAAATCATGATGGCAAACACTACACTTAGGAGAGGGAGAGAGATGTCTCCTGTATAGACAACCGGAAACAGGTAGAATATCTTTTGTTGCTCTCCAGATAAAGTTCCTTATTCTTGGATGAATCTTCAACTTCCAAATTTTGCTCCAGATACTAGGGTCAAATGGGGTGACACTTGAACTTGCGTGAGAGGTGTGGATGATCGAGGGTGTGAGATTTTTCAGCAAGTGGTATCCTGTTTTGACAGTGTAATAATTGGGGCTATAGACTTTTCAGCGATTACATGAATTGTGAAAAATAAATTGGGGTACCCACCAAATTTGAATGCTTTTTTCTAGATGGAAAAATGTCCTACGTAAAATTATTCCACATGGCGTGTAGAAAAAGCTACGGTATATCCACTGCCCAACTGTCGATACTGGTATCTATCTATAACAGTAGCTAACTTGTTAAGCAATATGTAAATGTCATGCTAATTTTATGACGTGTTAGTGTTTTGTTGTTTTCATTGGATTGTTTGAGATCGATAAAGCATGGGAAGAACACTCTCGATGGTGTTGAAATTTTTTAGTACCATTTAAAAAATTTAATTCAAGATTTGAGAAATTGTAAAAAAAATGGTATAAGATCAAGATGATTTTTTGGCTATTCGATATTCAAGATATTCGGAATCAGAATTTTTGAGATTGAGATTTCCTGAATGCTCACACCTACTCTAGAATTTTAGCTTATCAGATATATTAGATATGTTTTAGGGAACTTTAGTTTACACAACCAGATAATCATAAAAACAAGAAAATAGATTATTTTAATTTAATAAATGTCCGATTAGTATAAAAATATATATGCGTTTGGCGAGATTCTAACTAATTAGCAAATAGCCCGCGGTGGACGTCATTCAAAGAAAAAAGTTGTTAGAACGTTATTTTTAAAACAAGACATGTTTCTGAAACACAGGGGACTATGAAAGTTAGAAGTTAGAACATGGACTAGGGTCCACTTATATATTCTCTCTCTCTCTCTCTCTTTCTCTCTCTCTCTCTCTCTAGCTATTTAGTTCATCGCTTCTAATTATTATTGGGACCCTCTCCTCCTCCTCCTCCTCCAGCCCTTCTAAAAAAAAACCCTCAATCTCACAACTTTCTCCTTCCCTCATCTCCTTTTCCCGGGAATTCCTTCGAGCAGGTAATTTAAAGCTTCCACCTTTTATCCTCCTTTTACCTTTTTTTGGGTTTCTCAATTTAGGGTTTCCTGGGTTTACGATCTAGGCAGGGAAGGTCGCATTCGTTGGTTGGAGAATCGGTTGCTAGGGTTTTCTCGGTTCTTGGAGTTGATGGATTTTTTAGGTTAAAAGTTAGCTGGTGAAAAAATTATGCTTTGTGGGTATTATAAGTGGGGTTTGTTTTGATTTCCTGTTTTGTTTGTTTGGTTTTGAATTTTTTTTTTTGCAGTGAGGAGATATGATTCGTCTGTTTAAAGTGAAGGAGAAGCAGAGGGAGCAAGCGGAGAATGCTGCAAATGGAGGAGGGGTCCCGATCAAGAAGCAAAGTGCTGGGGAATTGCGTCTTCACAAGGGTTTGTACTTTACCAGCCAGTTTTATGCTGCTTCATGCCGTTTATTTTGTGTTTGCTGTGGGTAGAATCTATAGCTTTGCATGATATTAAGATTCGACTGGTAAGGGACTAGCGCGTGTATTATATCTGGAAAACTGTTACGCGCTATGCCAGTGAGACTGGTATCATTTGGTTATTCTGATTATGATGTTATTAGCACCCGCGAGGGTGCTACTGAACTACCGAACTTTGGTTGGGCTTGGGCTGAGATTTTATCCTTCCTCTGCATTTATGCATTTAGACCTTTGAAGGAAATAAATTAACTATCCTTCCCAGAACTCACAAACTCTATGAAACCGTAAAAGGGAAAATTGTAAAAACCGCTGCCACTCTCTCGATTGATGCAGCCCGCAGCTTCACCCATCAGCCTTCTCTGCCCCGATCCCTATGTTAGAATCTCCATATCCAACCCAAATCCTTAAGGTAATGGACTGGTGGGTTTTCCACTCTTATAAACTTGCCCCCCACTCTTGCACTAAGCAATGTGAAATCCCTCAACACCCGACTCGTTTTGGCCTCCTCGCTGACTGCTTCTTTGTTTTTGCTCGGTTTTTTGTTTTGATGGGTTGGCTTCTTTGATTACACGGGGTTAAGTAGTCAAAGATTCCCCCTTTGTGTTTCTCTGCTTTTGAACTGTGGAAAAGGAAGATTATTTTTTTCTCCTCGTTCCAGATTATGCAACCTGTGGTCTTTTTGAGTTGCTCGCTTTGTTCTGTTTTTGTGCTCAAAGGATTCTCTATTTGCATTGTCGGGTTAAGCATTGGTGTTTTGCTTCTGGTCTTCTGGCTTTAGTGTTCAACGTAAAATTACTGGCTGTGTTTGTTTAACATTAAGCAAAACTTGAAGCAGATCATGGAACATTAAGGTTTCATCTCCCAGCCTGATTTGACATGGATGAGCCTTTAAAGCCATGATTATGTCACCATCTCTGACCCAATTCACTGATTGGATGGATTAATATTGTGCAAAACTTTAATAAAATGATTAAACATCGAGGTTTTCGTTTCTGTTTTGCTGCTTTATGCTTTTTCCTGTTAATGAATCTTGATGTTGACAACACGTTTTTATACCATGATCTCCAAGTTTGATTCTGATTGATCTGAAGCCTATTAGTTTTAAAATTTTAGTATTGGGTGGGACACTAGATTCTTTCATAGGGTGGTAAAAAAAAGCCCTGGAAAAGTCCTAGCAATCCTCTAGCTGCCTGTCCAACGATAGAAGATTTTTCTAATGAAATTCCGTTGTAGAACTTATTCGTTGACCCATGGTTGTACCTCTAGAATACATTTGTATATAGCAAATAACTGGCGAGATTTTTTGGATGTATTAAATATATTTGGAAAACTTCGGACTGTAAGTGAATCACGTTCTTTGGGTGGTTGTTCTGATCTTGCTCTTACCCCATGCAGACATTTCGGAGCTAAACTTGCCCAAGTCATGCAACATCGTGTTTCCCAATGGCAAGGATGACCTTATGAACTTCGAAGTCACAATCCGTCCGGATGAAGGATATTACTTGTATGGACCTCTGCGCAGTTTCCTTTTCTTTGAAATTTATTATGCTGTACTTTTCTTACGTTCTGTATGCTATTGTTTTCTTGAAAGGAACAAAAACTAAACTCTTCTCTGATATGCTGTTTCCCATATTTTTCTGCTCGAGAAAATTAACTAGATGCTTTGAATTACTACAGAAGTGGGACGTTTTTGTTCTCTTTTCAAGTGTCTCCTGTCTATCCACATGAGGCACCCAAGGTTAAATGCAAGACTAAGGTAGGCGAACACTTCGTCGGTCTCCCAGTATGTATGTCAATTTCCTAAGTTTGGGAGTAAATTGTTTGTTCCAGTTCTGTGGCATAATGTAGGCTTCACAAAATATGCTGTACTTTCCAGGTCTATCATCCAAACATTGACTTGGAAGGCAATGTATGCCTTAACATCTTGCGGGAAGATTGGAAACCTGTCCTGAACATCAACACAGTTATCTATGGATTATACCATCTTTTTACGGTATAACCTTTTTTGTTATATTAACTTTCTCTTTCTGATGAAGTATCTATTTGATTTCTGTGGTTCAAATCTAACTTGTGGTGATTTTGATGCAGGAGCCAAATTGTGAGGACCCCCTCAATCATGATGCTGCTGCTGTGTTGAGGGACAACCCAAAACTGTTCGAGTCCAATGTCAGAAGAGCAATGACCGGAGGTTATGTGGGGCAAACCTTCTTCCCGCGGTGCATGTAGCGTTTTTCCGCAATGTAATATGCATATCCGCATTTGTTCTTCCGGTGCTTGAATGATTTGACTGTAAAATTTGTCTTGTCGAAATGGAGCAGGGGGGCATTGGTTCTTATAAAGACAAGCAACCAAATGAACATACTTTATCTGGATCTGTAATGCAATGTTTATTCCAACTTGCCATAAGTTCTCTATCTTTCCAAAATGAATTGCATATCACTAATGGAAAAAAATTTGAGTGTTGCTCGTACAGTCACGGATGCCAAACATCTCAAGTCATCTCTACCGATTTTGAACTAGCTATCCTAGCGTTTTCACGATCTTGCCTAAAGTAGAAGTGCAAAGGAGTGTAAAACAAGCAGCATAACCCGAATGGAACTATCATCATCGAGAGGAGTCCCCTGGAGAGAGCCAGAGCCTCCCTTGGAGAACCATTTACCGGGTCGATCGACTTGGAATCATACCCGAACATCTTCTCTGAAAGAATGCCAACCAAGGGAGCAGCAAATGAAGAGAAGGAAACTTCGAAGGCGCGGTCGAATGCATAGATCATGGTCCTGTGCTTCACTGGAACAACTTCGGCGAACATCGGGGCATTGGCAGCAGTTCCACACCAGCTGATGGTTAGTCCCATCAGAAAGAGGGTGACGGCAAAAGAGGAGTAGCTGCTAACCGACTGCGGAATCATCTTCAGAAGAAACCAAGAGAATGGGATGCCCATGAAGGCACTGAACTGCGCGCACATGATACGTCCCGATTGAGGATATAGCTGTGACATTCTGTCTGCTACTATTCCACCAACAAGTGCACCAATGGAGCATCCAATGGCAAATAGACTCAGGAGAGATGCGGTTGTCTTGTGGTTGAAACCTGCAAGTGCCATTAACAAGAGAGGATTATAGTCGTCAACCAGGCAAGGAAACTAACCAAAAGCTTCAGTAAACCACTAGCTGTTTGAAGCTGAGGCTTCCTCGGACAGAAGAATGCAGTTGACTTCATGATGCTCACCGATTAGTTCGAACCACATGGTGAAGAACACCATCGCTGTCCACGGAAGAGAACCAACAACGCCTTGTAGGACAATTATTTGGAAGGTTTTTACTTTCATAACAGCTTTCATGGCTGTCCAGGATTCCTTCCAATGAAACTTCCCACCCAAAATTCCGCTTCCTATCAGTTCCTGTCTGCAACACAGAGGTAACACGTTAACGTACCCTAGAAGACAAACAACACCAAGACACAAATTTAGTAAAGGATTTGAAAATAGGGAAGCACCTCTCCAAACTGTCATCTGTATTTGCATCAATACTTGCGGTTTTCCTCGGATCAACGACATAAAGAAAAACAAGCAATCCAATGAGCAAACTCACGGTGGCCATCATGATGAAGGCGAAACGCCATCCTGGGATGCCCATGTACTGGTGACCAGCCATGATTGTGGCCAGAACACCGCCTCCTATGCCGCCGAAATTACCTATAAGGTTTACCACTCCAAACCCCGTACCCCTCACACCATCCTTGTAGCTATCTGCGATAAATGACTGCAATGCAGGTATAACAATTGCCAGTCCAAACCCATTTATGGCTCTCCAAAACGCAACCTGCAGGAATCGCTGGCTTGTACCAACTGCAGCAGTTGATAAAGCCCAGCACACAGTTCCCATTGCAAGTACCGAAGGACGGTCGTAGTTTAAAACTAAAACACCTGCAATGGGCGACGCTGCTCCCTGCACGAAGTTCCTTATGAAAGTAAGATACCCGAGATCAGATGGGCCGGCATTAAAGGCTTCGCTAACTTCTTTGTAAACAGAGGGAAGCAGATTCTCGTCGGCGCGCTCCATTATAGCGGCCATGTTTATGAGAATGAGGGATAGAGAAACGCCAAAAATCTTTCTCGCTCTGTGGAATGTAAACATAAGGCCACAATGAGTAGTAGAACACACCAATTACTAAACAAGAAAGCAAGTAATACCATCCTACATGGGAGAAACATCACAAAGGCTAATTCCAATTAACTACCGACCGTTGTTGCTCCTACTCAACAACCGATCAAACAAAAACCAGCAATTAAATCACGCCAACACCAATAAGCACTACTTCAGTTGATGTTCGTAGATATGACAGCAGATATTAGTCGACGAAATCGATTCCGAGTTGGACAACAATAAACCCTGATCCAGATTGCAGCAAAATTCAAAACCGAAATGACCATATTGGTTTTCTCCGAAACCAATCCAATCTAATCCAAAAAACGTATAACACCAATCCGGTAAGAGCAAAGTCGCCGCAAAAAGTTCCATTCTTTAGACTGAGCAGATTAGATACGGACATAGCGAGACTCTACAAGCATGAATCGAAGGGAGGAGAGAGAGAGAGAGAGAGAGAGAGAGAGAGAGAGAGAGAGAGGAATTTACTTCATGGCTCCAATGTTCTTGGTCAACGGTGGATTGGTGGATCGAAGAGAACCTCCAAATCTGAGATGGGTCCGATTAAGGCCCATCAACGGACAAAAAGCAACACCACTTGCCCACTTCACAAGGTCCGAGGAATAACTAATAACTAATTAAACCGCCTCGATCCTCGTTAAAAGCAAGAAAATATTGTATGATGAGTTTCTTAACACACTTGTAACGATAATGATGGAGTGAGTGGTTTAGATGAATTTGGCAAGAGATCTTATTATTCTACTAACTATACCCAAATTATATCCAAAATCAATTAATTTATTCGCTTAGGATATAGTCCAGTATAATAATCATATTATGTTTCTTTTATTTAATGTGGCAAGCACGTCAGAAGTATATTCTCCTGGGGAGGATGGTCCAAATGGCGGAACGCCAATGGCGATACTACATGTTGTCTTCTGTCCTCTTTTGGATGGCTTCTCGATCCGCAGTTGGGGGTTGACTTCGGACAGTCAATTTAATTACGTGGCAACCATTGTGGTTGTGGAGAAAATATCACAATTATCTCGCAAACGTTGTCGAAGATGGGCTTGGGCGGAAAGATTTTCAGGCCCTTGTTACAACCCAAGTCCGCAAATGATATGTTGTCCACAAAGTCTTGTAAGAACCGGTATACAGAGTTGGCAATTTTTGTCCAAATTTTATGCCAATTTTTCTCTGTCATGTAATCTTCTACATATTGTGAAGAGATTTCTTTTTCTATGTAATTAAAGAATATCTAAGTTATATAAAATTTATTGTTCTATTTCTTTTAGTTTATAAATATTCTATTATAAATTATGAATCAGATTGCAACATAATATATTTGTAACGTGTTTTGTGAATAGAGATTAAAAAATATATCGGTTTACAAATTAGATGTACCAAAAAATAGATTAAAAATTTATGTATTGGCGGATACATAGACAAAAAATAAGAGATATCCAAACATGACTATCTTTGATCAATCCAGAGATTTTTTAAAATGTAAATGATAGTAAAGAGATAAAAGATCTGTGTATTGATAAGGAATAATTAATCTGCGTCTGTTCACATAAATAATTTTTCGGATCACTTACCCTAAAACCTAAAGCCTAAACAAAATTCACAAAACAAAAATTTTAAATACTTAATTCGCAAAATAGGACAAACATTAACACCTAAAATAAAATTAAAAAAAAAACCGGAGAATGATATGTTATTTTTTCGACCTTCCGTCCATTTCAGCCGAACGACGTCGTGTGTCTGTTCCGGCCACGCGAGATTGGGGCCCACCTAGGGACCACGATCACGTGTCTCCTTGTGGTCGATAGATGTCAGGGCAGTGTCGTGGCGGGACCGGAACTGGTGGTCCCCACACTCACAGCTTCCCCAGGAAAAAAGAAGAGAGCTGAGGTGGTCCCCGCGTAACAACGGGAGCCTGGTTGGGAAATGTGATTATTACAGAGAAGAAGTGCAAAACCGAAGAAAAAGGGCAAAAGGATCGTGAGAGTACAATCCAAATTCCAATATTTTTCCAAAAATTAAATCTTTTAATCAATAATTTAGGAATAATCGATTGGAGAGATATTTATTTTTTTACATAGTTATACTACTCAATATCCAAGGCAAGATTTCTGTTTTTTTTTTCCGATAATATCTCTAACTCGCTTTTATATTATTCGAGACTTCCTGCTCGTCACACGTGTGGAGACCGACCCTTTCTTGCAAGAAAAAAAAAAACAAAGTACAGAGTGAGGGCCAGAGTGAGCGTTTCGCGTGATTGTGAGAGTCTAGACATGGGCCCCATGCTTCACTTCAACATATAAATTAATTAATAGTTTTCCGGAAAATCTGTCTCTGTATCGAGAGTAACGGAAAACTACGTCAGATTGGAACTACCCCACGTATGTACTAGAGGCAGGGCATCTTTTACTTTTCCCGAGCCACTTGGTCTACAACTCTAGGGCTATCTGTGTGATCTATCCACAAATTCCAACGCCCAAATAGTGAGAATTTTCATTTCCTCTTTTTTTTTTTGCTGCCAGAACAAAAATAGTTGATTCACAATATTCATATATTAAATTGCTCATACTCAAATCCAACCTTTAGGGGTGCGATATTATCACCATTAATAACATATTTTTTCGTCTGAACTTTAAACTTTGTACATTGTTAAATATATTACTACGATGGATGACTTTCAAAAAATGAAATATCTCACTTGTCAAGGAGTCACGAAACTCGCGCTATGCCAAAAGCAACAGCATTGAAACTCACGAATCCAATAACTATAGGGAAATAAAAAAATTAAAAAAATATGATAATCCTCCATTCTGAATATAAAAAATCGTAACAATTATATATAAAAAAAATATATGGAAGAAACTGAAATTTAGGAGGAAGAACAATTAAGGCTCTTGCATGTACCAGTACAACCTGCATGTGGCATCTTGCAGGCTGGAAGTGGAACTCATATAGAACCAGCCAAAACTTTAACATTTTTTCACTAATTATAATATTTAGAGTAATACTGTCGCGTATAATATTTTAGAATAATATTCTGATTATATTTTCCATTCATGATATTTGAACCAATGCAAATTCAAATAATTTTTAAATTTGGACTAATTTATATTATCGCAGGTTCGCAGTTTACAACATTGCTAAAACGTGAAATTTACCCTCCTGCACTGACCCCATGGCCTGCACGGTCGTGTCAGCTGAAAGATTCCTCTCTATTGGGCCTCCTATACTGTATTTACCATTGGGAAAAAGAGTTGCGGGATTCAAGGATTTTATTTAAACATGTTTATATTTTAAAATACAGTTACATTAAAATTTGGTACTTTTTAAGTATACGTACGTTGTCTTAAATAAAGAGTAATACAGTTAAGTATATTTATGTTAAATTAAGGTTAATTGCATTCACTCAACACGTTGGACAAACCATTATTACATGATGTAACCATGTAAATTGTATTAAAAATTGGCACCCTCTAAAAAGTTGTATTAAACATTTATTTCAACAGGTTAACTTTTGTAATTTTGTTAATAGCGGATAAAATTGTGCCGCAGGTTGCATACAATCTTAAATATCAAGTTTAGTTGAAAAATGGTAATGCAACTTAATATAACTCGAATCTGCAGGATTACGAGATAATGTTGAAATTTATTTTTATTACATAAACAAATATAAGTTTGACCTGATTGGGGAAAAAATATTGATGTTCAAGTTTTTTAAATAAATATTTAAAACTGTTATATTTACAACAACTAAAATTCTATTAAATTAAACTTAAATAATTTTTTGATTGATTTAAGCGTTTGGTAACGTTATTACGTTCATTCATATTTGATAGGTTTTAAACAATATTTAATGAACTCGCATAAAAGATAAAAAAATCATATAAAAATCCCAAATACCAACCATTTCGCGGCAACAAAATCGAAGACTTGGTAGACCAAAGACTTTATTTCCAGGCAAAATCCAACACCAAGCGAGCGTGCGAAAGCAATAGCTTAGCAGCCAATACCCTTTCCTTTCCCACACCCACTATTGATTCCTCCATTCCTGTCCAAAACCAAACCAAACACACAAACCACTCCTCCTCCCTTGTCCGGAAATGACGGCGGGTGGTACGGCGTCGGGGCGGCTGCCGACGTGGAAGGAGAGGGAGAACAACAAGCGGAGGGAGAGGAGGAGGCGAGCCATAGCTGCCAAGATCTTCTCCGGCCTCCGAGCACAGGGCAACTACCGCCTCCCCAAGCACTGTGACAACAACGAGGTTCTTAAAGCCCTCTGCTCCGAGGCTGGCTGGGTCGTTGAAGAAGACGGTACCACTTATCGCAAGGTCGGTGGGTTTAGATCCTGCGCTTAGGGGCCAAGTGGGTTTATGTCAAGATCCGATTTTTAGATTTCCAAAAAAAAAAAAGATACGATTTTTAGCTTCTGGGTCTTCTCTTTTGGGATATTTCTAATTTGGGTTTTACTTATTTTTGTTAACTTTTGTTGATTTTGTTAATTAGGTATCCCTTTCCAGGTTGTCTCCCCGTTTCTGTTTGCTTTCCTTTTTTGATGTTCTCCTGTGGATCATGCTTAGAGAATTGAGACTTGGAATGCCAAGAACTATATGTTTTGACCAGCTTTTGTTCTTTGATCATCTTGCAGGGTTGCAAGCCACCTCCGACCGACTATTCGGGGACTCCGAATAACATGAGCGCTTGTTCTTCTCTTCAACCCAGCCCACAATCGTCGAATTTTGCAAGCCCCGTGCCCTCCTATCATGCCAGCCCGGTCTCATCCTCAATGCCGAGCCCCTCTAGATTTGACGGGAATCCGTCTACGTACTTGCTCCCCTTCCTGCAGAACATAGCTTCTATCCCTGCAAACCTTCCCCCCTTGAGGATTTCCAACAGCGCGCCAGTAACCCCACCACTTTCCTCTCCTACTTCCAGGAGCTCAAAGCGGAAGCCTGATTGGGAATCCCTTTCAAGGGGCTCCTTGAAGGCTTTTTGCCATCCTCTCTTTGCAGCCTCTGCACCTTCTAGTCCTACTCGCCGTTGCCATCTTACGCCTGCCACGATACCTGAGTGTGACGAGTCTGATGCCTCTACAGTGGACTCTGGTCGTTGGGCGAGCTTCCAGCCAGTGCCAATGCCCCAAGTGGCTCCTCCATCGCCTACGTTCAACCTTGTCAAACCAGTGATTCAGCAAGGCACATTTCAGAATGGGGGAATGGGATGGGGAAGTGCGGTGGAGATGGGGAGGGGGTCGGAGTTTCAATTTGAGAATCAGCAGGTTAAGCCATGGGAGGGTGAGAGGATTCACGAGGTTGGAGTGGATGATCTTGAGCTCACACTCGGAAATGGGAAGGCTCACGCTTGAGTTTCCGACTGGTGATCTGTCAGCAAGATGCGACTCGAGACACAAGCATTGGAATTCTTGACGGTGACAAGGTTTGACCGAGCCAGATTATGCTCTTGGTTCCCTCAGACCGTCGTCCATTAAAATGCCACTTATCTATCATGGGTACCAGTGTACAGTTTTCCTTTTCGCTTCTGTAGCCATTGCCCGATTCAGGAATCTGAATATTACCGGCCTGCTTCAAATGGCTTCATCAGCTAATTGATGGCAGGTATTAGAGTCTGAACTTAAGTCCCCTAATTTTCATGCGGGGGACATCTCTCAGCTAGCATTAAGGATTGCAGAAAATTGATGTTTTTCCTATATTTGTCTCTATTGTATGAAGCTCCTATGTTCGTTTCAATTATAGGACTCAAATCATTGAGCTGACATTGTTGTTACCTTTGAAAGCCTAATCATACATGGAGATTCTGATATTTCGATGTTTCTAGAGTTCGAACCCTGGTAAAATATCACACACCTTAAAGCTGAGGTTGTGATATTTATGTGTTGTCTTGAAAACCATTTGCAAGTTTCTTTTGATAAAAACGATCTGCAAGTTAGGTGAGCATCTTCCATATTCAATTCATGTTCGGAAGGCTTCGAGTCAATGCAATCTAGTTCGTGCACTGTGCCACTTGTTTAATGGTTCTCGTTAAGTCCCAGGGTTTTGATTCATTGGCATTTGCTTGTCTCTAGTTTTTAAATCATGTTCAGACACATTCTGTCTGTTATCAGATAGATGCTTTTGGGATTAAAACTATATCAGAAGTCACAAGTCCAAGGAGCAGTTCATCTAACGATTTCTCTTTAGTTCTGGTTTTTGGTGGTTTACCTGCTGCAATTTATTTTTTGGATCAACCCTCTTCCTATTTTTACAATTACTTTCTTAATAAATTTGATGTAATCCTTTCTAATATCTGTCACCTTATCCATAGTTAAAGGATTAATTTATTATCTACCGGTAACATAACAAGTTCTATACATGGAATGCTTGCGTGAATTTTCAATTTTGTTAGTTTCTTAATCTAAATTCGACTCTAAATCATGTGAAAAAATAAAAACCAAAATCCATTTATGATGGATAAAACCAACAGACATATGGGCGAGGCCTTATCTCTAAAAACAAAATTTATTTTCTAACTAATTTTTGTATACATCCGAATGTTGTTTGAAGGTTCATGAATTGTTCTAGACAATTATATTCGAAACCGACCAACTAAACAACACCAACATTGGCCTGATCGAGCCGGCTAGTAACTATTTGGCGTCTGACGGGTCAAAGAGCATCTTAGAACGAAACTCTCGTCTCTCGTCTCTCCCCACGGGAGGTGTACCCCACCCAAATAGCCCATGTGATGTGCTGCTGCTCATTTCAATTATTTTATGTATTCCCACATCCATCTGTGTTGGGTTTTGTAACTGTTGGTGCATGTGATCCATTACCATGCTTGATGTCGCAATGTACCAACCATTTTGACAGCTTTCCCACCTCTCAATTATTAGTGTATCCTTCCTCTTAGTCTCTTTCACTATTCTCCAACTCTTATATATTATGAATTATCTGATTCACATTCGAGACGAGTATAATCTTTTAGAAGCAACAAAATATCTTGTTCGAAATAGAGATCACTTGTTCAAATTACAACTACTTTATTATTAATTTGCCAAAAAAAACTTCATTATTAATTGATCTACATAATTCTATAAATAAATATACAATTAAGTAATTACTGCCTGTCTGAAGCTTAAATGTTTAAATCTTTATTCATAAGTGTAACAACCAGATTTTTTTATTAGTTGGGTCAACCACCCAACATGGAAAATAATAGGTATTCTTAAAAAAAAAAAAAACCATCTTTCCTGAGTAGCTAACAACTGATACTTGGATTTGGTGGCACCTCGTGAATACCGAGAAAAGCCTTTGGGCCTTGAAACAGACCAGAGGCCCTTTGACAATCCGAAAGGAAAGGAATACACAAAACAAAAACATGATAAAAAGCCCAAAATGGATCCATTGACGTATACGGCAATAGTATTCTATTGATTCGTAAACCACGAATAGTAGTAAAAAAACCAATTATCATTTTTGCCCTTGGCCTTGGGCTATGTTGCATCGTAAATGATTTTTTTTTTCTTCAGGATCTAGCGCAGCACAAGAATCAGCTACCGGGGTATAATGTGTAATTGCTGTATTTGGACCAACTGACTAAATAGTTGGGAAGCTTGAGCCCTTAAAATTCTGAACTCACACTTGCGAGCTGCGCTATGGTTGACGGGTTCTTGATCAACACTTGCGAAGGGTTGGAGTCTCAAACACTTGCATCCATTAGAGGCGGCGATCTCATGGGGAAGATATCCAATCGGGCGCCTATTTATGACGTGGGCCCGATTGTCAAACGTCCAACCGGAACAAGAGATCATGAGTTGTGCGGATGGCTAGACAAACAACCGGTCGGTTCAGTCTTGTTCGTGTGTTTCGAGAACGCGGGAGCTCTCTCGCAGGATGAGACCGACGAGGTGGCTCTCGGTCTGGAGACGAGCAAGCAGAGGTTTATTTGGGTGGTTCTTCCACCCGCGTTACGACCAGTGACGGAATATTCTTCATTGCCAACAACGAGAATGATCCTTCGAGCTATTTATTTGCCCGAAGAGTACCTGGTAGGTGCTGGTCATTCATTCCCCAGTGGGTTCCACAGGTAAAAGTTATATATAATTTGTCATATCACGTTTCTTTCGTCAAGCAAGGATAAAATAAGTAACGTAACACTAACGTATCGCTGTTAAGGCCCAACACTAAAAATGTCCAAAAAATAAATTAATTTAAAAATAAAATTACACAATCTTTTTTATGAAAACAGCCAAATCAAATAATATATGTGTATGTCCAGTCGAATAAGGATGGGAAGAATTTTGGAAAGTCCATAGAATATGTATTAGAATAGGAAATAAAAAAATTCCAAAAAAGACAGAGCACTCCAAAAAAAAAACTATTGGAAGCCTATAAAACCCTAAAGATCCCCAAAAATCCTTCTTCCCTTCCCATCTTCAAGCTCTGAAAGAGATAATTAGTTACTCTTTTTATATTTTTATATTATTATTTAATAATAATTCAGGTTGTCTCTCTTGAAGCTGTTATTTGAGAATGTCGATATCGAAGGAGCTGTACCCTTCACAAGAGGACCTTCTGTACGAGGAGGAGATTATCCGAAACCCCTTCAGCCTCAAGCTCTGGTGGCGCTACCTAATCGCCAAGCGCGACGCCCCCTTCCATAAGCACTTCGTCATCTACGAGCGCGCCGTTAAGGCCTTGCCCGGTAGCTACAAGCTCTGGCATGCTTACTTGCTCGAGCGGCTCGAACTCGTCCGCAACCTCCCCGTCATCCACCCCCAGTACGAGACCCTGAACAACACTTTCGAACGGGCGCTTGTCACCATGCACAAGATGCCGAGGGTTTGGGTTATGTACCTGCAGACTCTGATCAGGCAGAAGCTGATCGCCAGGACGAGGAAGACTTGCGATAGGGCGCTGTGCGCGCTGCCGGTCACGCAACACGACCGCATTTGGGAGCTTTATTTGAAGTTTGTTAGCCAGGACGGGGTCCCCATTGAGACGGCGCTTAGGGTTTATCGGAGGTACTTGAAGTATGACCCTAGCCATATTGAAGATTTCATTGAGTTTTTGGTGAACTCTAAGTTGTGGCAGGAGGCGGCCGAGAGGCTCGCGTCGGTTTTGAACGATGACGGGTTTTATTCTATCAAGGGGAAGACAAAGCACTCGCTGTGGCTAGAGTTGTGTGACCTCATGACCCGGCATGCTAAGGAGGTGTCGGGGTTGAATGTGGATGCAATCATTAGAGGTGGGATTAGGAAGTATACGAATGAGGTTGGGAGGCTGTGGACCTCGCTTGCTGATTATTATATCAGGAGGGGGTTGTTTGAGAAGGCCCGGGATATCTTTGAGGAGGGGATGACCACGGTAGTTACGGTTAGGGATTTTAGTGTTATTTTCGATGCTTATTCGCAGTTTGAAGAGAGTATGGTTGCACATAAGATGGAGAGTCTTGATTTGAGTGCCGAGGAGGGAGATGGATCTGAGCAGAATGGTAGACTTGAAGTGGAGGAGGATGAGAATCTTCGTTTGGATGTGGGTTCCAAGTTTGAGAAGAAGATACTCAGCGGGTTTTGGCTGCATGATGATTACGATGTGGATTTGATGTTGGCTTGGTTGGAGTTCCTGATGGATCGAAGGCCAGAGCTGGCCAACAGTGTGCTTTTGAGGCAAAATCCCCATAACGTTGAGCAGTGGCACAGGAGGGTTAAGCTGTTTGAGGGTAATCCGACAAGGCAGATACTGACTTACACTGAGGCGGTGAGGACGATTGATCCACTGAAAGCAGTGGGCAAGCCGCATACACTGTGGGTAGCTTTTGCAAAGCTGTATGAAAACCATAATGATCTAGTCAATGCAAGAGTGATCTTCGACAAGGCAGTCCAGGTGAACTATAAGGCTATGGACAATCTGGCCAGTGTCTGGTGTGAATGGGCCGAAATGGAATTGAGGCATAAAAATGTCAAAGCTGCACTTGAACTATTGGGACAAGCCACTGCTCAGCCTTCGGTGGAGGTCAAACGAAGAGGTACCTACTGCGACTCTAGTCTCCTTTATATTCTTTTTTTTTTTTCTGTTCCAAGTAACTGGTGCATATTGCTATAGTTCCACTTTGGCTATAGAATTGTGTATATATTATTTCTCCCTTGGTGGGTTTGCTTATGATATGCTTCAATCTTAAAGACTGTTTTAGTTGGATATAAAGGAATCGAGGTATACAGTAAACCAACATCATTTTTAGAGCACCTTCTTCATATTTTCATGAAAGTGAAACTGCTTTCTATTTATGATTATTTTTCTGGGTTCATATGACATGTATTCCTGGGTCCCTATAGTTTGTAACTCGGATCCTTCTATTATGAACTTCTGAAGCGATGCGGTGAGCAATTGGGATGGCATATAGTTATTATGTTCTGCTGGAAAGCTCCTTGTGCTGGGTTTAAATGCAGACACTAACCATTGATTCTTTGTTTTATGGTCTCTGATTGCAGTGGCTGCTGATGGAAATGAGCCTGTTCAGATGAAGGTGCACAAATCATTGAGGCTCTGGTCTTTCTATGTTGATTTGGAGGAGGCCTTCGGTACACTGGAGTCTACCCGAGAAGTTTATGAGCGGATTTTGGACTTGAGGATAGCTACACCACAGATCATTATCAACTACGCATGGCTTCTAGAGGTATGAGCTTCATTGTTTCCCCGTCTTCGTTGGTCCCTATAAGTATCCAAATTGACTTACCCTTAGTGTTTCGTATTGGCAGCAAAATAAGTACTTCGAAGATGCATTTAAGGTGTACGAAAGGGGAGTTAAAATATTCAAGTATCCTCATGTTAAAGACATATGGGTGATCTATCTATCAAAGTTTGTGGAAAGATATGGAAAAACGAAGTTAGAACGTGCTAGAGAGCTATTTGAGCATGCTATTGAGATGGTATGCTTCTTTTCTCATGATCTCAACATTTTCGTCCTTCACTCCTTACTTTATCGCTAAGTTTTGTTCCTTCTCTCTCTACTCTATATTTACTGAAGAATATGGAAAAAGAAATAGATGAGGGATTCAATTCTATCCTTGAGTTTGATGTCCATGTTGCAAGTAATTATGCATCTCGAACAGCTTTATTAAACTGGGAATCACATTTTTGGAACAAACTGTTGGCCTAATGCTTGTGAACAGTCAGCATCTAAAGAAGTAAACAACAACCATTGGCCTGGAATGTACCAATTGTATGCTTACTTGAATCTTCTTGTGAGTGTTATCTTACTTCTGGTGCTACCGGTTGCCTAAACTAGATATATGTCAGATTAACCACAAATTGTTTGCAGTCTATATTAAATCGTGGGAGAATTCTGAGTTGGTTATGCTCCATTGTCGACTAGTGCTACATATTTATAATTGCAACAAAGGCTGACTCTGGGATTTCTTTTTAAACGATGATTTAGGCTCCTGCTGATGCTGTCAAACCATTGTATCTTCAATTCGCAAAGCTGGAGGAGGACTATGGCTTGGCAAAACGAGCTATGTTGGTCTATGATCGTGCAACCAAGGCTGTTCCAAATAATGAGAAATTGTCCATGTATGAGATCTATATTGCCCGTGCTGCAGAGATTTTCGGTGTTCCCCGAACGAGGGAAATATATGAGCAAGCAATAGAGTCAGGTCTTCCTGACAAAGATGTAAAGACGATGTGCTTGAAGTATGCCGAGCTAGAGAAGACCCTTGGTGAAATTGATCGTTCACGTGCCATATACACATTCGCAGCTCAGTTTGCTGACCCGCGTTCTGATCCTGATTTCTGGAATAAATGGCATGAATTTGAGGTGCAACATGGAAATGAAGACACTTTCAGGGAAATGCTCCGGATGAAACGTAGTGTTACAGCAAGCTATAGCCAGGTATCCTCTACATGTCCTCTTTGTTTCCCTTTCTGATTTTGAGCGCGGGACGTGCCACATTGATTCATCACAGGAAAAACATTGGTTCATGTGAAAAGTAGTTCCTTGTTATTGATATTATTTTGAGCGCTTGGTAATATTGGATGGATAAGGACAGAGTTGGTTTATGGAAGATGCACGGCTAAGATCAAAGGAAGTTATAGAAACTGTTATGAATAGAGACTTGATCTGATCCTTATTAACGTGTTCTTCAATTACTTCCTCCCAAATCCTGATGACTTGTCTGTAGTGAACATGTTGTGAAAATGACACTCGGAAGTATGTCTAATCTGCCTCGAGCTGTTTCATAATATTTTTGCTAAATAATTTCTCACCCTTCGTAAAATTAGTTTTAAGTGTGGCAGTTTCTGGATCATTAAACTTGTTTCCTGCATCTTCTTAGCACATTTAGTTTTCGGTTACATCTGTACATTGGGTAGCTTCTTGAACTCTGCAAGTAATTGAACTTCGTAATTTTAGAAAGTAAATTGTTTCTTGCATGATTACCGGAATGGGCTGTCACTTAATATCTCCCCCAGTTTGCCAACAGTTTAGATATTATTCTTTCTGGTTCTGATTGTCACCACTTTTTGCAGACTCACTTCATTCTTCCCGAGTATATGATGCAAAAAGATCAAAAGCTGAACATTGACGAAGCAAAAGACACACTAAAACGTGCAGGGGCTTCTGAAGATGACATGGCCGCCCTCGAGAGGCAATTAGCTCCAGCCCTCGCCAACGCTAACGGCAAAGACGGCAGTAGACAGGTGGGGTTTGTGAGTGCTGGTTCAGAGTTGCAGACCGACGGCGGACTGAAGGTCAATGCAAATGCTGAAGATATTGAGCTCGCAAAAGGAAGCGACTCAGAGGATGACGATAAAGTGGAAATTGCTCAGAAAAAAGTTCCTGATACAGTTCTTGGAGAGCTAGCAAGGAAGAGGGACGAGCTCGAGAAAGACGGGGCCGGTGACAACTCAGACAAAAAAGACGACGAGAGCCGCCTTGGTGCGCTAGCGAGACTAAAGAGGCAAAAGCTATAGACCACGAGGTAAGAGACAGTAACACACACCCTATTTTGTAAAAGTGAGTCTAGAATTCATGTATATTGTCACGATATCCATGCAAGTTTCTGCTTTCGTACATTGAGGCAGAGACAACCTCGACAAGGATTCTGCTCTTTCGGATCTGTTTGTTTTGGGGAATTGCATTGATCTTCAAGAGAAGTCTAGAAAGCTATGTATTGTTGAATCTCATAGTGGGAAGTTGAATCGCTTGTTCCCTTTGTCCATAAGAAACCAGATGATCCTGTCCTTTTGAAACAACTGATCTTTTGAAACAACTAATCTTTATGAATATATAGTCTCGTAAATAGAATATGACAATATACGATTTGACGAGCTAGATTTTGTCCTTAATTCGTTGATCAGGATGATTGAAGGACCAGCGAAAATAAATGATTCGCAACAAAAATGTCTGCTTCAGAATGTTCTTTTCCTATAAATTATAATTTCGTAGATTATATTAATGGCATAGGAAAAAATCAGAGTCTGCAACTAGTACATCAGAAATTTCGGCAGGTGGTGAAGTAAACGTAACAGAAGCAGAATCCATAGAAATAGCCCCATTTGCTGGGCGATGGACTTTACAGGAACAGACCTGCTGAAGCACAACAATCAGCAACCACAACTGCAACTGCAAGGTGACTGCCATCCGCCAACCTACGGGGAATAGCCGAGATAACCGCTTGACAATCAGATTCCACCGCCCAGCTTAGACAATCCCAACGAGCAGGCTAGCTCGACTCCCAACTTAACACTGTGGTGACCAAGGAACAACAGCCCCCACTTGATCCCCTCCAGCAGGTAGCAAACCAGCATCCATAGTGACTTTAAATCATCCCGCCTCTGGAACACCGAGCTTCAGTAGTTGTGATGATGATTTCGAAACGGAGACTGACTGACTGCAAATGAGGCAGCTGCAGGAGGAGTACCCTGTGCGTCCACATGCTCATCATCAGAAAAGTGTGCTTTTTTCGGACCTGCGACCGAAAGAAAGCAAAGAAGGGACACTGAGAAGTTAAGATGCAGCACGGTCTTAGGTCCAAGCCGCCATAATAAAGGACAATGGTGCTCTACTACGATGTCGCCCTGAAGCAGGTTACACCTTACAGGCAAGTTATCACGCTCATACCAAATCTCTCGTTCGGTTATCTGATAACAAAACTCTTATATAATTCTATGGTGTTTAATACATAATCTTTCAAAAAAAAAGTTATTCTGAACCAAAAACTTGAACTTGTATGTATGTAGTTCAAGAAAGATGGAGGACAGCAGGATCCTAACTCCTCCCGTTAGTTAGTTGATTTATGTAGTAATAGATAATTCGATTTTTTTTGCTTTGTATCTTCTTTATTATTTATTTTTCTCGGTTTAAGGAAAAAAAAGAGCCAAAATCTCACTGGAGGAGGAATTAGGAAAGGAGTTCTTGGGACCAAAAAGATGATCCAAGGAGGAAGAGCCACCACCACCAAACTTGTCTCTGTCTATAAGCCAAAAGGATGCATGTATGGTATTGTAATCAAGTCCCAATAGATAAGCACTCTCTTTTATTAATTAATTTTGGATGGCATTGGTTTAGCCCACTGATCAATGTCTGGTTCGATAAAGAAAAATGGAACGTCAAATCTTTGCAGATTCTTGTAACACAGATTTCTGTTTTGTGAGAAAATAATTGGATTAAAATTTGCATAAATTTGATTTTAAGCCCTGCTGAGACCGAGCCCTCGCTTCCACCTAATGCTGCATGTAATCTAGTTTTTGAACAAGTGCTGTTAATCTAGTTTCTTCAAGCGCGTGCATGAACATGAAATGGTTCCTTTCGGACAAAATAAAACATGGAATATGCTCCCTCTCCTTTTTATCAAAACGTACACTAATTCTTCTTTATGTTTTCACTTTGTTGGAACTTGGAACATAGAATTCTTTCTTCCTCCTCCGTTTCTTTGTCCTTGCTTTGTCTTCCTCCTAAAACAGTGCTGCTTTAGAAATGCTGTTAACTTTTGTTAGGAGTTCATCCGCAGGGGGTTGGACAATTGGGCACACGTTAACTCTTTAGATCAATAATATGCACAACAACAGCAGAGCCTGCATAATAAGATTATTACAAAACAAATCGAACATCCGTGGATTCGTACCCAAAGATTGAGTAACAAAGATGGTTCAAAAGAGAGATATATCCCGTGCGAAATGAAGGTAAGTAAAAGCTCTCCAACTCGACTTTTAAATAAACATTAGATACCACAGATACATATGATTATTCAATGACACAATAATTGGACATCATTTACAGATATCTGCACAAAACGAAAAATAATGGCACTCGCAAATGTTTTGACAATGTGAAACATGACATTCTTTGTAAAAAACACTGCATTTGGTAACGTAACACAAAAACACCCAAAAACAATGATGAAAAAATGTACTCGAATGAATGGAGGGAGAAAGTGAATGTGGTTAGAGGGCGAGGACTGATCGTCAGGGCTTTGCAAGCTTCTTGACTATAGTAGCCATGTACTTCCCTTGATGTTCTGCAATTGCCAGCTCAGTGTCAGTTGCATCTCTTGACCCATCACCGGCGTAAACCCCAGCACCGTATGGAGACCCCCCTCGAACAGATTCCATCTGGAACATTCCTGCCCCGAAGGTGTAGCCAATAGGAACGAAGAGCATCCCATGGTGAGCCAGCTGCGTAATTGATGTCCATCTGGTACAACACAAACAACAAAAATCTCATTCTTCTTTCTAAATAAAAGATCAGAACAGTATATGGAATCAGTGTTTACTTGCACATTTTTCATTTTATTACTTTGAGCATTATTATTTGAACTTCTAAAAAGGAAGAATAGCACAGTGAGAATCATTCTATAATATCTCAAAAGTCGGTATACATCATAGCAATGCTCAATCATCAATCTCGTTGGCATAACTCAAAACTTTCCAGCATCCACTGTTATAATCAACAGATTGGACGCCACAGCACACGTCAAATGTCCAGGCTATGTTGATCACTAAGACTAAGAATCAACCAAAAAGAGATATTTAAGAAAGAATATGCAAGGAACTACTAAACGGCATTCATAAACCACTACTGAACTACTGCAGAATACTAACAAACCTGATCTGTTTATCAAATGGTTGACCTACATGAGTTGCTGTTCAAGTCGGATAGGGAACAACCATACTAATGACGAAAGAAGGTTGGAGCAATAAAAACTAGACACGGATGCTAGAAAGCTTTTGAAGATACCACAGACGGAGCAAGTCAACCAAACCCTTAACTGGAACTCCAACCTAGACCAATCCTAACCGACTAAATGGAACCAGAAGGCTCATTGTACATCACACACTAGCTTAATCCATCACCAACCAGATGGTGTTTGTGAATCGTTCCTCTCACAAAACCCTCCTATAAATAATCTAAATGAGTCTACAAAAGGAGATGGACACTTAAAACCACAAAACCCTCCTATAAATGAGTCTACGAAAGATACCAGTGAGAGAAAAAGCTTCATAACTCCGGAAATAGAACACATAACTACCACGAACATCCGAATTCAAAAACATAGTACTAATATCCCTTGATCTAACTGAAATTCGTTGCGATTCTGAGTGTGGTTAAATTAAGCAGGCAAGCCGACCTAACTACAAATTGATTCCAATCACAATTCACTAGTTAGCAAGCGATGATCCGCATTCACAAACACCTAATTGTCGGAAGAACATCGGACCCAAATCAGATAGCTATCTAAAACAACACATAACCATAAACAGGAGATGATCCAACTCCATGGCCCCCAAATCGAGACCGAATAGGTTACTCTTTTCAACTTTCAAGCGCCATTCACACTAAACCGCACTTTACACGAACCACAACTAATCCCAATTCTAGCCCCAGTGGCATCCCGCTTCAATGGTAAACGGTCAACAGTCAAATGGATTAAGTTCCACAATTAACTTGACAGCAGAGAGAGAGAGAGCGAGGTGAAATACTGACGCGGTGGTCTCCTGGCCGCCGCCCTGGGTGCCGGTACTGACGAAGAACCCGGCGGGCTTACCGGCGAGGCACTGCTCCTTCCAGAGCTGCCCGGTCGAGTCGAAGAACGCCTTCATCTGCGCCGCCATGCTCCCGTACCTCGTCGGAAACCCGAAAAGGATCCCGTCTGCTTCCTCCAGCTCTTTCGCCGAGATCTCCGGCACGCCGGCATCCTTCGGCGGTGCGTACATCTTCTCCAGAACCTCCGCCGGAAGCGTCTCCGGCACGCGGTACAGCACCGCCTCCACGCCGTCCACCCCGTCGGCCCCCTTCTTCATCCTCCTCGCCAGCGACTCCACGTGCCCGTACATAGAGTAATACACAATATACAGCTTGGCCGGCTTCGACGGCTCATTCTCCGCCGCCACCGCCACGGCCGGCGCCGATCCGGCTTCTGCGGCCGTTGTGGAGCGATCATCGGGTGCCAGGAGCGGCTCGGGGGCGTCGGAGACAGCCGGGAGCTTGGACTTGCTCGGGAAACAACCTCCGCCTTTTCCCATTTAGAATAATATCCAATGTGCTTTCTCCACGTGTCGGGTTGGTTTTTTTTTTTTGTTTCCGAGGAGCTGGGAGCGAGAGGTTTTGGTTACCGGCGGTGGAGAGAGAGAGAGAGAGAGAGAGAGAGAGAGAGAGAGAGAGAGAGAGTGGGCTTTTTTTTTTATTTTTGGGTTAAAAGGTTTTCAATTTCCACTAAGTGACCTCGATGGCCTTTTAATAATTATAGTGTAATGGAATTGGGATGTGAGGTGGATCTGTGGAATTTTGTTTGGGTGTTTAACAATTTTGGTCGCGACGACTGAGCAGCTAGAATATATAATAATATAATATGATCCGTCTTGGACTGGTTCCTTGTTCCAGATTGGCGCATCGGTAGAAAGGTATAAGTCTATTTTACTACAGTGGTAATAACCAAATAACATGAGTTAATCTCGATTGTTTTAATTATTTATGTATTATGTCATATTATTAACTTTATTTACGTAATATAATGTTGGTCGCGTTGGTCTCCAATATGGACTTTCATTAGATTAAAATAAATGTTTTCTTTCAAATTTGAATCTAAACACTATAAAAATTATTATATTTTCTTCCAAATTAATAAAGTAACTTGTCACATGTAATGTGTTATAAGTTATAACATGTGAATATTTGATGTCAACCAGAATGAATTGGTTGTTGATGAGGTAAATTTATGTGTCAAGTTAAAAAAATTTAGAAGCACAATATTTTGTTGAGATGAGGAAAAAAAACAGTGTAGCAAAATTATACTTCAATCTGAAGAATTTGATTGGATAGCGTGAGAGAGGAATGCGGCCACTTTGACTTTGCCCGGCGACGAAATACATGAGCATGAGGGGCACCCAGGCAGGCCACCATGCGCACTTAATCATGCATCATTTATGTGTCCTAACATTAGTAATGGTGTCGATATTCTTTCCCGTCAAAAGATGTGCATTAATGATTTCTGTGTCTATTCTTGTAGGCGTTACATGACTTCTGGATCATCATGATTTTTTGCTTTGAAACTTTGAATCGACTAGGTCTCCGTGAATTATGATTATATGTGTTTTTTTTTCTCAAAAAATATTATTGTTTACATAAAATTACAAAAATATTACTCAAAAAAATTTAATTATCAAATTGATGTTCAAGAGAACAATAGTATTTTTTTCAGTGACTTGGATCAAGTCACGAGAAAAAATTACATGTGATTGGTAATCACAATTTTTTTTCCCGGAACCAAGCCACAAAAAAATGTGTGACTTGGTCTCCGGTCACCAACGGCGAACGGAGAAGAAAATGGCGATGGAAAACGGAGGCATGATGATCCGCGAGACTACTATTGATAAGTTCATGAGACCATGATGAGTCGATTTCGACCAGTCTCGATCGTTAGTTTGCCGCTGTTGAGGCACGGTCGTGGACGAAGTTTCGTTCAACAACTTTGTAAGCTCCTCACTCCTGACTATCCTTCTCTGCAGATTGGTCTATGCGTGACCAAAGCAGTGCGGGCGGACAGAGGACGATGACGAAGAAGAGGACGGGGCTCTTCTTTGTGACGGGACTAATGGTATCGACGATAAGGTAGTAGAGGTGGGTGACGGCAGAAGTGAGGAACGAGGGGATGGTGACATGGGAGTTCAAGAGGAACAACGTGGAGATGTAGAAGCTAAGAGATATGATGAAGAGGGGGACCATATGAGAGGACAAGGTTTGGGAGAGGGTCAAACGACTCCAGGGATGATAACCATCGTTGGTGACCAGAGATGAAGAGAAGAAGAAGAAAAATTATTAAATGTTTTTTAAAAAGTCACCGGAAAAAAAATTGTAACTTGATTCCAAATTTTTTTGGGACTTAATAGTCAAGAATATATTTTTTGTGACTCCACTACTAGAATTTTAGGCTGTAGCGGGAAAAACCTAGCGGCGGATTAATGGCCGCAGAGATCTATTGCGGCAAAAATTATGATATGGCGTTTGAAAATATATTGCGGAGATTACCGTTTCCCCTCTAAAACTCTATTGCGGCGATAGAAATTTCATTGTCTCTATAGGTTTTTAGCGGCGACATTTTTTTTCTCGGCTAATAATGAATTGCATGAAAAAAAGTGATATCGCGGCTAAAAGTTTCTAGAGGTGACAACATTGCTGCTAAAACGTTGTAGTTGGACTTTCAATTTTTCGCCGCTATACATATTTAGTGGAGATCAAATCGCCATAATTGCTCAAAACTTCTCTTCAATTTTTATATAGTAGCTTCAATTAAATTAAAATACTATACTTATATATATGTGTGTGTGTATGTATAATAGCAAAAAATATAATGAGAGTCATACATATATGTAGAATATATTTGTTCTTTAGTATTGCTAATTACTATTTTCGACCGTAACATTAATAAATGCATATTATAGTACTAACTAATCATGATCACAATGTTATAAGTTTATAATTAATACTGTAATATTTATGATCTTATTATAAGTTCACTAACTAATAGTATTGATTACTATAGTACTACTAATCATGAAAATATAGTAGTTCACTAGTACTGTAGTGTCATTAATTCAATATATATAGTACGCATTACACACACACACATATATAGTACTAATCATGAAACTATTATACAAGTTCACTATTTAGTTCAATAGTATTAATGACACTACTATAAAGTACAAGCGTAATACTATTGCCTAGATTCTATTCCAATATTAAACATTATTAGATTAATATAAAAGTTAATTCAATTCCTTAATTAGGACTATTATTGTATAGGTTCCATTTCAAGTATATAGTAAATGTTTACAGGCTCATGTTTTGAACCATACATAATACTATATTAATATATGTTATTTATTTTTGAAGATTAATTAATATTTCAAAATAATATTCATAATGAATTTTTATCATTATACGTAACTTATTTTTGTATCGAAATTACCTAATATGTGGGAATGCACTTGACCGACTATATATTAAACAATAGACATTATTGAGCATATAATATACAGATCAAAATTTTAAGGAATTATCCAGCCCACCACTAAAATTCCAATTGGAAAATAAAGCAAAATGCTCTTATCTCCTCATACAAAATTCATAAAATTAATTTAACTTAATCAAAACATCTAATTTCAAATCACTCTGAAAATATTGGTGTTAAATTGGTAATTTAAAAAATAGTAAACCAAAGATATCTCTATGTACCGACAAACTCTTATTTCTTTATATATATTTACCAAACTCTATTTTGGCATCTGAAAATTTTTGAATGCCCGCCCTTTCTTCCATACTAGCCACCCAATCCCCATTTCTTTCCCGACCCCAAAGAAAACCCAATTTTCTTTCCCTTCCAAATATCTCTCTCTCTCTCGATCGATACACCTGTCAACGGCGAAATCCTAGATAGGGTTCTAGGGTTAAGGTTTTTGATTTCTTGATTTGGGCTCGTTCGATTGGCTAGTGAGGGTTCCATGGAGAGCGAAACCCTAGGGGAGAAGAAGGTAGAGGAGGAGCCGGAGATATGGAAGGCGGAGGACGAGGAAGTAGAGGAGAAGGGAGATCCCGAGGTGGAGGAGGAGAAGCTGGAAGCTGGAGAAGAAGAAGGAGAGGGGAAGGAAGCGAAAGAGAAGGAGGGGAAATAGAAAGAGGATAATGAAGGTAAGCAAAGTATGAAGTGGACAAGGAAAGGGAAGGACAAGGGGCCAATGACTCCGAGTCGTGAAAGGCCGGCCAGGGAGAGGAAGGTTGTCGAAAGGTACTTCGCTCAAAGATATCACTAATGGTACTTTCTTGACTCATTAATTTGAGCGGGTTTTTGTTCTTGCAAGGAAGTGGGACTTCGCGCAAAGATATCCCTAATGGTACTTTCTTCGCTCCTTGTTTTGGACTAGATTGATTTTTAAGAGTGATTGGTGTTGGATGTCGTTTTGGTGCAAATAATGATGCCTTAAGGAGAGTTCAGAACAATATGTTTCGCTCTGCCTTTCCTGTGCTTGAGTTACCTGTCGTGTTAGATGTGTATTTGTGGCAGGTTCCTTTCCTATTTATGCAATCTTTCTATAGAATGGTACCCACTCCTGGAATAGACTCTTATGATGATAAACCAGAGTGAAAAGTCCTACTTTCGATTAAATTACCAAAAACTAATTATATTAATGGGCTCTCCTCCTCTAAACCTTAATTGATTGCGGCAGTCTAGTAGATAAGCTGTTATAGATATCATGTGATCCAATGAAGTGGATAGTTTTTCTTTGGCGCCCAGTTTCTTTCACAGTTTACATCAACTAGGAAGACTTTAATTAAGAGAATAACCTTCTGTGAATTTCTATTGCAGCTTGCAAAAAGTAAAATATGGCATCCACACAGTTTGGCAACTGATATTTCTACGTCCCTTGCTTCTGTTGTTCTTGACACTTCATCTAGGCTCTTACATCCGAGATCTTCCAGGAGCGACAAATACATCTACCGCTTTGTACAACAAAGGCTTCCTTCTTGTCACTTGCATGCATCTGATGGAGATTCTCCCTATGCTTCGAGTCCTCGGAGCAATGGATTGGACTTCAACCTTAAAAGTGGCGACTATGTGGTATGATATTTTGAAGAATAAACTATATGGTGCAAAGGTTTTCATTTTCTCGACGATCAATTTTTGACATGAAAGACTTCTAATAGGCTCTTACTAGCTCAGGATCCTTCTGCCTTGCAAACAAATATTTAACTGTCTTTTAATTGCAGTTTCTCCAAGAGGTTTTTGTCCATGTTACTGTTCAAGCTCTTCCTTTTGATCCTTGAACAAACGTCTGAACACTTCTTTGTGTAGCCTCCCATTCCAAATCACTTTTTCTTTTTCACCTTTTCAATCTTTTTAAGCTTAGTTTGATCGTCTGACTAACATTATTATATCAAATAATATGCTGATAGATGACTGACACCAAATTTGGCTGAATTAGGCTTTAACGTGCTGTATGACGTGCTGGAACATATGATTTTAAACTGTGAAGCGGGTAATACATTTCTGCTGAATGCATAATGAACAAGTACAACATGTTAATTTTTCATATTAAATAATTCCCAGCTTTCACTTGTCTACTGACTGGTCTATTTTTCTTATATGCTGCCATGAATTGTTTCAGTGGCTTTTAAGTTGTCCAATAGAAAAGCTGATGAAGAACTGCAAATTCTGCATAACATATTGTTTGGAAAGAAAGGCAAGGTAGGTAGTCAAAGATGGCTATTGATACATTCTTTTTGCTAAATGGTTGATTGATACCTTCTTTTTTTCATCTTTACCTTGCTTTATTTGTGACCCTTAGTTGTGTTCTCATTCATAGCCTGCTCTCTTCCTTTCAGATAAACATGGTGAAGAGAAACATATGCCAGTTATAATGGTATGGTTATAGTGGTAGATCTAAGAATGGTGATCTACCACTTCGTGGCCCAGCTTTTAGACCCGACTATCATCCTACCAACAGTATTTATCCTCAACAACAACATTTACCTCAGGATAGGTGTAGTGGATCTAGGAATGGTGATCCTAATGTATGATGTCCTCGAGATTGTTGTTTTAAAGTTCTTTAGGACTAATATTTGACATATTGTTTTTAGCTTTTATGTTTGGATTTTTATACTTAGATGATCTATAATAACATTTTGTATTTTTTGTATTAGCTGGATATTAATATATATATTAATGCATGATGATTTTCTCTTAAATGTGTTTTATAATATTTGAAAAATTATATATGAATAGTTGGTATTTAATATTTTAAATAAAGAAATGATCCAGAAGATAAATAAATAGAGCAGAAAATAAATTAAATTAAATCAAATTAAATATTTAATTTTAAAAAAATGATTAGAATGGTCCGTAAAATGAGAATTAGTGGCCATTGGATATTGCCTCAAAAATGATTTTGCGAGGATTAATTAGTTATCGCAAAAATGTTTTAGCGGTGCCATTAATTCTGCCTCAATTGGTTTTTAGCGATGATTCTTCATGCCTTCCTTAGTTATCGCAAAAATATTTTAGCGGCGCTATTAATTTTGCCTCAATTGGTTTTAGCGGGGGAGTAATGACAGCCTCTATAATTTTTTTGCGGCGCTATTGTCGCCACTAATATGTTACCCTATTGCGGTGACTTTTATCACCGCAAATACCTATAGCGACAACCCCTGTGCCGCAATAGAGTTTGGACGGCGGAGATATAGCGGCGAATTCTTGCGGCGAACTTTTTCCCCGCTAAATCACATTTGAGGGGATTTTAAGCTTTTAGCGGCAATTTTTTTTCCCCGCTATATTCCATTATTCTTGTAGTGCTCGGTTCGAGTCACGAAAAAATACTGATATACTTTTTGGGAAAAAAAAAACTTATATGTCGTGTTATTGGTACATGTGGAGGCGTTGCTTTTTAAAAAAAAAATTCTAGCTCGCTGTTAGTTTCCTTGTGATTTCTAGAAGGGCAACCCTTAAAAAAGTAACCTTCAATATCAACTCTCTTATTATGACAAGATATAGAACCTCCAGTAGTCCATTACCAAGCAATTGGTGGACGGTGAACCATCTACGTTCCGTACATTCCTGGTTCTTACTAACACACCACATATACATCTATTAACTTTTTTCTGATTCAGCTTCGAATTGCATGATACATTTGATGTTTCTTTTAGGAATAAAGTGGCGCGAAGACTATATAGATAAACGAGTTACAACATACACAAACAGAAAACAAGAAATCCACACCGAAATCAAAACCAGTCCGATGATTGCAAGGTGGCACAGAGGGAGAGCGATGGACGATCAAAAAGACCCTAAAGCCAATAATCAAGGCGGAGTTCTACCGAAACAAAATTCGGTTAGTAATCTCGATACGCATGATACAGTTGATAAAGATGGAAAAAAAATTTACATTGTTTTATTTACAGTGATTTTAATTCGAAACTTCTTGTTTAGTCTATAATAATGTTCTTGTTGATTGATGAAAGTGGTTGTTGGTATATATACTTGTTAACCTCGTCACACCAACTTTTGTCAAGTAAAAACGGAGACAAAAGTTAACGTTGAAAGTTTTCAAGTTAATGAAAGATGTATATTTTTAGCCAGATCCGATGTAGGTGAAGAAGAAAACCAAAACTCTTATCAAATGACATATAGCCTTGAACAAGATATTGATAAGTTCAGGATTTTTAGTGTTCAAATCCTAACAAATATGATCTAATCATGGTGTAAATTTTATTTTAAAAAAATCGAAAACTTCTGTTGTAGATATTAGTCCCATTAATAGCGGGATCAGTAGTTAAAGAGCATCACTCAAGATTCGCAAAGTTTTATTGAAACAGGGATTTGTTAAAGCTTCTAGTTTGCTCGAGATGTTGCGAGTTACCTCGTCATGCGCACTAAAAGATGTGATAATCTTGGGATGCAATTATTTATTTCCCATCTACTAGACAGCATCCAAGAATTTTGACGGGTCTATTTAGAGCAACAAAAACAAATACAGCATAAAACACGAAGTAAATAAATCATAGTACTGAGGATAATTTAAATCGTTTGGATTGCTTAATAATAAGTTGTTGTGATGGTAATATAAAACAAATTTATATTTTCACCGCGCTATATAGTGCCAATTTTGTATTGTGTTTAATTATCAGAGTACAACGAGGGACGTTTATCGTCATCTTAATAAACGATCTAACACACACACTCTCTAGGTGGGAGGTCCACCATTCGGAAAATAACTATGCAACTAATGCATACTCTTGCAAATCAATAACACTGATATTAATTAGTCAGCTCACCTGTTTTCGTTATAAGTGAAATATACAGATTACCTCTTGACGTTTATCCAAAGTCACACTTGTAACGGGTGAATTATACATTCTATATATGTACAATGTAAATATCAATAAGATTTTACCATGCCCCCACAACTAAGCCAGGATTTCAACCGTAAGACCCAGGTTTCTTCCCAACCAATTAGGCAACAATCAAGGTACTAAGTACAATAATTTGATAAAAATTATGAGAGAAAATAAATGAATGTTGACGTTGAAGTGTCGTTAGTTGATACTTATTATATGTCTAATCTTACTTTTTATAGGCAATGATCACATACTCTTAACGATATGGAAAGGGTGAAAATATCGTTTCCGATGACCATAAGACAAAATCCTGAATAGTGTAACAAATTCAACTTTTAAATCGGGTTAAAGGTGAGTATTCTGGTGTTAAAATAGTTAAAGACTTGTTCAGAAAAAGGTCGACAAGACCAGCATATTCCAATTAAGACCGGCCTTAACCAAAGAGGTCCAGCATGCACGAGGCCCGAATCCGGATTGTTTGAGGCTTATTGCAGCTTAAACTAACACTAAGCAGTAAGCAGAATGGCCACTTGGGCCTTGTTGAATCATGATTCCCTATAGGAAAGCAACAAAAATCGTCACATCTAAGATTGGGTTAGTAATTCCACCCCAAAAAAAAGATTGGGTTACTAAATAATGTAGGCTTCGCTTGCCCCGGACTGGGTTACTTCACATCCAATAGTAATTGATGTTATCTTGTATAATGACCATCCATCTAGATTAACATAATATTACACCAAGTCTCTTTAAAAATATACGAGTAGCAGTTATACATGTTTCTTATTCATAAGTGGAGGTTTAGGGTTCCTTAACATTAATTTTCAAACCAATGGTTAATGTAAATATGATATACTCACCCCTTCAATTCATCCAAATACACAATAGCGTAAAAGTAAGAACAGCGGTTATATTGGTGTAACGGCTTGTTTGGCTACTTGTCAAGGTCTCTCTCGCTGCTTGGGTGGCGAGGACCCGTTCCTCTTCTTGGATTCTCATGCACCCTGAACTGCTGTGTTGTCTGTGTTCTTAGGGGCGTGGGGGTCAGTTTGGCTCTGTAAGCATGTGAAACCCTTGTAATTACTTCTTCCTTTTGGTAATAAAATTATTTATTGACAAAACAGCTTGTTTGGCCCTTGGGTCCAACAGGTTGTTCGACAAGAAAAAGTTAGCAATTGATAATTTAGGTAGAGATCAGCCTTTAGTTTTTCTTATATCAGTTTTTGAAAAAGGGTTTCCAGCTAATAATTGGATGAAGTTTTTTTCCTTTGATGGTAAAATGACTCTGAATACCAACTTTGTGTCCAAGCGTTGGTCCAAGAGCCAAAGATATATAAATAAATCCTTTAGCAATGAGAGCCTTACAAGTAAAAAAGATATTTTTAGAAATCAAAGCTAAATAAGGTTGATCTATTTAATATCAAGCATTAAATAAAAGGAGGAAAAAGAATTGAACTGAGTAGAGTGAATCTCTTCTCAGATGGAGAGAGCTAGTTCAACACGCAAGGGAAAAAATTAATCGATGGACGAATTAAGCAAGCGTGCTAAGAATTGATCACCACAAGTCAAAAGGCAAACTCATTAATTATACAATAACATTACTAGTTTTTCCAATCGCCCATTAGCCACGACATAGGATAACGATATTTTACACACTAGGTGACTTCTTCTAGCTCTACTTAATTATCTACATACCTAATCACATACTCTTAAGTCTTAGTCAAACGTCCCTTTCACATGTACATCCAATCCATCCCATTAATTACGTAATCGCATTCCGGCAGGTAGATAACGTTGTCGTAGCTGTCCATTCCAAAGTCTTCATAAAACGGCTGCGGGATTGTTTCCATTGAGAGAATTGATGGGCTACTTGGACTATTGTCACTCGAGTTCACGTCGGCTCTCTCTGATAGCCTTTGGATTTCTTTTTGTGTGTCACAGAGTTGATCCTTGAGCTTCAAAACCTGCACAAGGGCATCGAAGTCAACATTTGATGGTACAAATCAAGACTTAGAATTTTGTATACGGACTAGATAGACTATTTAAATTTTGAGTCAGATAATACAATTCTCATAAAGTGAAACTGAAACACACTTTGGTTGTTTGTTTGGTATTCTCATTGGTCCTACCATTGGAAAATATCAAGGCACGTTGGTAGGGGACTTTCACATGGACCTATTTAGAAGTGTAGATATTTTAAAGGACACATCACTATGGCTCCGTACAATTAACTTATCGATTCCACATTTATTAGATTTATGACATGTTTACCGGATTAGTAAGAATCATGCCGACTGTGATCATATGTTATCATATGTCTCCCAAGGGAACAATCGGTCTCTAGGTTTTTGAAACACAGCCAATCTAAGCTCTTCTTCGTAATATAAAGAAGAAGAAGAAAAAAAAAACAAAAAGAATGAAAATCTAATTGCCGTTATAAAGAAGGAAAAAAAATAAAAATAAAGAGTTGATGAGACAAAGGAAACAGTTTTCGAGTTCCGTACCTCGGTTTCAAGGCGGCATTTTTCAACTATAGCAGAGTCGTGAGCGGCTTTAAGCTTGGAGTACTCGTCCTCCAGCTTCTTGGCCTTCCACCTAGCCCTCCGGTTCTGGAACCAAACGGCCACCTGTCGGGGATCGAGCCCTAGCTCAGAGGCCAGCTTGTCCTTTCTCTCGGACTCCAGCTTGTGCTCTTCGTCAAAGCTGAGCTCGAGCAAGTTAACTTGCTCGGGACTCAGCTTCCGCTTCTTCAACCCCGTGTCGCCTCCTTTGTCCTTTCTCCTCCTCCGCCTCCGCTTTCCCTCTCCGACAAGATTAATGTTGCCGACATGACCAGCTTGTTGGGGAGCCAGTTGAGCGTAGGCTTCAGGGTAGAGATGAGCCATGAGGGCCATTTCTTCAAGCTTGTTGTTCATCGGATGAACGTTCTATTTCTATTTCTTTATTTTCTTCTTTCTATTTGATGTGTTTTATGCGACTATAGTAGAGGCAGTGCACTTCGTTTTATAAGGGGTGTAAAGGGTTACGGTTATAAGAATTCGTATTCGTGTAGAGACCATCGTAATTTGTAAATATTTTGGATTAATTAACTTTTTTTTGGAAGTTTAGGAGGCAAAAGAAGGACTTACTTTGTCCTTTTATTAGTAACAATGGATCACTTTTGGTGTTTTAGTTATACCATAAAACTCATTTCTATTGGTAATTTAGAAGCACAATAAAGTGGGGACCTAATACTTGTCAACATCTACTAATTATCCCTTCGCAAACAACGATTTTTTTTAGTAATAAATAACAATGGTTTATATATCCTCTAGTGAATATCAATGTATCTATTTAACTAATTGTTAGTAATAAAATTAGAATTGCTTAAGAATATTTTGAGTTTAGTTCTTACAAATATAAAATATATAATTAGAAAAGTTTTTTTAAGTAAGGTTTAACAACCCTGAATAAAGAAGGGATACATTAAAAAGATGTCGGATATAATGCAGTCCTTATCTCTATCCTATTTAGAGTAAAACTAGTCTCAAATTTGAATTGATTAGTTTAACAATCCTGAATTAAGAAGGGATCCAATAAAAAAAGGTCGGATACAATGCACTCCTTGTCTCTATACTATTTATAGGAAAATTAGTCACAAATTTGAATTGATTAGTTACGTATTCTATATCCTTGCAATTGGGCCAAGTTGTACATATTTCTCGGTGAAATAAAATACATATACCTTAAAAAAAACAAGTATTCTATATGTTGCACAACTTAGATCATAATATGGTTTTCTATAAACTGTAGATTATAAAACAAAGGTGTAACGCGTAGGCAAAATTCCTCTCTAAAAAAGGAAACGTTTTCCTCACTCGTGTCATGCACGTTATTAGGGGGAAGAGGAAACAGCGAAATCACCCAACTATACACAAGTAACAGCTCAATTTTCAATTATCTGTATACAAATGTTTTTGCGGACCTGTACATCGCATCGAATATGCACAAGTGGTTTTCAAGGGGAAAAGGCAGATATCTTTAATTTATGCCAATTTTGTCAAATTGGATAGATATTAAGTTCATACTTTATGGATAATAGTCTTTCAATCGAACCCGACGAATTATAGATAATTAGGACTTTACCTAAAACGAAAAAGATAATCACGACTCGATTGCCATGTTATTGGCATGAAATAAGTTAATTTAGATAAGAGGAATGACAACTAGATCAGACTTTCCTTAATCAGGTAAACTAGTGAACAAAAGCAGAGCAATTTCGAAATTCCTGGTTGTTGGGGATCCCAAACTAGTGAGGTAGTGACCAACTCGAGTTAATAACGATTGAGTTAAAATAATATCAACATATATTTATAATGATGTATTATCAATAATCAATCTCAAACTTTTTGAATTAAACTAATTTCTAATCCGATAGTAGTCGTGCTATCAGATAGTATTCCAAAATTATTCATGTTTTAGTTTGTTTAGTCTCTGAATTTGGACACGCAACTTGCCTTTGTCGTCCAATCGGATAGTATTTCTCTTTCTCTCTCCTCCAATCCAATCAGCTCCCGAGCCGCTTCCTTTAGCTCTTAGCTATGGCTTTTATAGTATTGAAAACCATTTACAATTCCTTCCATGCGTGGCTCGAGATGGGTAAAAAAAATGTAACGTAACCATTTATTTTGGTTGGTGCAAAGCTTGACACCTCAGTGTGGAGGGTCACCCATTTTCTGATTTCAAGGTCCGCTGCATTTGTTTAACCTTGGGGGTGAAATATGGAGAGAAACGAAAAGTTGGCGAGATTATTATTTGGAAAGCTCTAGACGTGTCGTCATTGTTGACGTATAACTTATCATGTAGGTGTTATTATTTTTATAATATTTATATTCATATTAAACTCACCAATTCATGTTTCTTTAGTAATTTTAAAAGTGATAAAATATTTTTAACAAATATTTAATATTATTATTGTTACATTAGTGACTAAAACTAAAGATTTAAAGAATCTGGTTAGTATCAAGTGTTCACTAATGCAGAGATAAGGAACATGCCGGTCTCCTAAGTAAGAGGCATATATATAGCATACTATTCTATTTTAGAATAAATTTGTACTCTCACAGTTTTGCTCTTCTAAGAAAGCTTATATCCGATACAATGAACAAAGTTGATGTCACGAATCATCCTAGATTCGATATTTATCCTCATGAATTTCTTCACAAATATATCATTAAATCCCAACGATCAACAAATAATTATCGGTGTCTGAGTCTTGTTTTTGGGACTGGCATGAAGGATTCGGAATATTCCTTTTACATTTTAGAAATGAAAAATAAACAAAAATCAAACGGATGGAAAATCAATAAAATGTTAAAATACATTTGGAATCCCACTCAGCAATGTACACTCAATACAATTGCAGGCCACTTTTTTAAAAGGTCTTCAGCTTATCAATCTGGTTTATTTTATTTTTACAAAAAAATAAGTAAAAAAACACGTTTAAAAAAATAGAAATTGTACATTTATATAAATAATCCCTAGATGAGTATGATTTGATAATCCAATAGTTAATTTAGTTTATCGAAAGACAAATTTTATGGCGTGCTATATAAAATCCACCACAATTCAAGCATTGTGAATTTGCAAGAAAGATCGCCATATTATTTTCAAAAAAAATTATATCAGAATTCCTACTTGTAGATGAATAAAGTATTTGCTTGTAATAATTATAATTTCTTGGTTATTCTATTTGGTATGAGATCTAATTGGTCAATTATTTTAAATTAAAATTGGATATGATCTTTAATGAATCTTCCAACAAGGTATATTCATGGATTCTAACTCGTTATAAATACCTTTGTGATAAATATAAATGATAAAAAATAAATGATTTCTCTGATTTATATGTCCAATCAGGCGACCAGTTTACTTTTCCGACCACTAAGCTTTCCGACGTTTCTCTGAAGCTAAAATGCAATGTCTCTGACAAGGATGAGCAGAAGATCTAACCTCCTGCCAACACGTGGCATACCCTTGACCAGCTTTCCTCAAATAATCGAATGCCAATAAATAAAACAGAAGCGACCCACTTCGTATGTCCTCGGTGTGTCTGACCAATAAAATCCCACCACTTCCACCCCACCACCTCATTTCTTGCTCACAATTACACCGAATTAGGGTTTTTTTCTTCGTGTTATTGCCTATTGGCATGGATTTTTCTCCGTCAAATTTTTCCTTCTAAAGAGATCCATAAGAGCAGGGACGAAGAGTCGCCATCACTCATACCCCTTCAATTTTTCACATATCATTTCGATTGGATGGTTATGGCCGCAAAATACCAACAGGCAGAACTAGTTATCTAGAATAAACAAATATCTTGCAATACTACATGTATGTTAACAAAAGTTTAAGTGATGTAACTGTAATATCAATATCAATAAATTGTATTTTGTTTTACAAATATTACGAGAAAGTTTCGAATAAAGATAATCAAATCAAATCATGTGACATTACATAATGTTATTATTACATAAATAATTTCAAACACCTAAGGAAAACAAACGAATGCGATTACTCTATAGAAAAAGATTTTGTGATGTTTCTTTGTAGTACGAGGACTCGGAGATGATCACGGGGGATAACTTGAGACTATATGCACCTGCGTTCTTGGATAAATCTATCTTAAGGTTATCTATGAAATAAATAATTAATTTATCTCTTATATATATCAATCCAATTCATTATACTCAGTTTTCTACCCATACTCACATTTTTATCATAATACATTATCACCAATAAATAATTAATATTTCTCTCATCAACGTATCAATTCAATTCACTTTTTTCATTCACATATTACCTAATATTATTTTTCAAATTTATAAATTTTTTTATAAATATATGCAAAAATAAATTTCATAATTTGCATTAAAAATTTAATTTCAAAATTTCAAAATTATGATTTCATGCAAAAAAATTAAACAGTACTTAGAAATAATCCAATTTAGGATTGTTTGGATCCATAGTAAAGAAAAAATATATAATTTTAGATTATGTGTGAAATATGTTAATACTTAGAATCTATCTATATAGAGTAGAAAAATGACTATTCGCATATTATTTAATTTTCTATAAGTTATAGATAATTTTACAAAAAATTCAACACAAATTTTATCTTTAAAATTTTAATTAAGACGAATAATATTATTTGACAGTTACAGATTAAAATAAAATAATAAAAACAAAAAAATGAACTGTTAGCCACCAGGACAAAAAAGACTAGGCATGGCGATGGGTATTGGTACGACCCTACCCATACCCTAATTTAAAAAGTCGGACCCATATTCTACCCTAGACCCTTAAATTTTTTAAATACTAGATTCATACCCTTACCCCTGAGGGTCCATAGGGTCTATAGGATCTTATAGAGTCTGACCCTCGAATTAAATAGAATATATTTTTTGATACAAAATTTAACTAAATCATAATAAATATATTAAAATTTATTAAGAAATATATAATATATCACTAAAAATAATTAAACAAATTAATTTTGTAGAGTGTATTTCAGAATATTTAAGAAATATATTATATATTATAAATAAAAATAATAATAAGTCAAATTATAGTTTAGTTAAGAGTCTAGTTAGGGTATGATCTAAATTAGGGTAAAAGGATAAATGTAGGGTAAAAATTCATAGGATTCATACCCTCCCCTCGACCCTACCTTTAAATATAGACCCATATTCATACCCTACCTTAGACCCAGTCAAATTCAACAGACTCTCGATCCACGGAATTAGGGTAGGGTCCGACCCGCAGGGTATGGACATTTTTGCCATCCCTAAAAAAACCCGGGATTGCGACACATCTTTGTTCAATTTTTGTGAAGCGCATGAAATACACGCGCTTTCCTAAAACCGGAGAAAAACTCGGATGCAAGTGGTCTGAGGGGAGCCACGGGCACCGGACATTTTTCTGACACCAGCACTTTCACCTACAAATGTTTTTTTTTATAGGGAGGGAGCCAGACGCAGCAGAGATACCGACCTACCTTATCCTTTTGGTACACCTCGTTTTCCGCTGTTTAATCATTTTTCCTCATTACGGAACTCATTGCAACTGCACTTCCCCGCCTAAACGAACATTTATGCGGTTTGATTTTGTCGGTTAAATATTTATACAGATAATTTTATTATTTGAACACTAATTTTGTGAATTAGGTAAGCGTCTCCATATTTTACGCGAAAAATCTATGATTTGTTTATTAGTTTGGCAAATCCTAATGAATGGTAAAAAATGTATTCCAAATGGAGAATTCATACCTACACATGAGGTGTCCCTAAATTAGTACAATTAATCAAATTTAGCTAAATTCGGCTTTTAGTTGTTACTAATTAGTTGTCAGCTAATAATATTCAGTTAATATTTAATTTCTAAAAATTATTTGATAAATTATAATTGACTATTACTATTTAATTATAAAATTACTTATAAGAATATTAGACTAGTGAACTTCGTTTTTTTAATATATTTTCAACAAAATTAACTTTTATGTTACACTAATGCATTTGTTATTTGATTTCACAAATTTAAATTCGCTTTTATTCAAAACTTGCATCCAAAAAACTTGTAACACTAAAGTGATAAAAAAATTATCATATAACAAAAATTTATTATAACTATGTGTGTTTATTAATAGCAATAAGTTTAATTTTAATAAAAAATAAAATAAAATAAACATAATTTCTTATTTGTGAAGATAAAGAAATAGAAAATAATTAAGTCCACAAAATTTTATAAACTAAGAGAAAGCTAGGGGTATGTTGTTAATTTGATAGGGTAAAAACTATTGGTTTAGTTAATCAGTCACAAATCTTAGTTGATTCCAAAATAATTTTTGAATTTTATCAATTATTTTTTTTCTTTTATGAAATATTCTAAAATTAGATGTTAGAAATTCACGAGCCAACAACCGATATCTAAAAGTTAAACCAAATTCTTACTTAGTATACACGCTCGTAGCTTTGACAACAACAACAAATCTTGGGTTACCACCAAAAAAAAAAAACAACAAATCTTGGGTTTGTAAAATGCGTTTCCTATATTTTTTTTCTTTTGAAGGATGCACTTCGTAGTTCATGTCATTTAATTAGAGGATGGAACGTTGCTCGTGGCATTAGATGTAACAGGATTCTTCTCTTACCTGTAATGCGATTTTGAATTATAGGACGTACAATTGCTTTTGATTTTGAAAGACCATTTATAAATAGACATTCAACGCATAGACTAATTAACACCTCACAAATGACATGAAAAATGATCACTTGTCCCAATGATGCAAAGCATATAGATAAATTAATTTATGTTCAAATTTAGTACTTCGTATTTATAATTTGACGAAAAATTGTACCAATAAAAAACCTGTAAAGTAAAATGTAAAATAAAATTAATTAATTATCTTTAGTACAAAATTGTGGCATGTGACAGCAGTAAGTAGCTATTTTTTTTTTTTGCAAGTGGGTGTTATACATATATTTCTCATAATTTGTGGTTAAAAGAGGAGAAATTTGTAAAACAGTGACTGAATTCAATATATATGAAAATAATTTCACGTATCAATTTTTTAATAGTTTAGATGAATATGGTCATACTCAAATTTTAAGATGGTATAGAAATTTAACCATTTGCTGATTTTAAATCTAATAATAACTGTCCTGTGATCTCACTGTAAAATATATTCTAAAGAGAGAAAAAAACGAAAAAAAATGAGGAAAAGTAAAACGTAGAAGGAGGTGAGGGTACAATCGGACTTATTATAAATAGTAAAAGACTGGTATTCCGCTTTAAAAACTCTTTTTCTCCAAAGTCTGCTCAAATATAAATTTAAAATTAAGAAAAGTTGAGTGAACATCCAGATTCCAGCTTAGACTATAGCCTTAAAATAAACAACTTCCGACAGCTTTTCGAGGGGAAGCAAGTGATGGGACTTGCTCACATGGAGAGCAACTAATTTTATAGGACGCGTGGCAGTTCCCCGTTATCCCATAGGGGGACCACAGCCTAGTTTGTCCACGTGTAATATCTTGTGGATTTCGACGCTTTTGCATTCATTGTCCCCCATCGTGACATTTTGTGTTTTTTTTTTAATTGTCAATCACTCACTATCTGTGAATCTGTCTAACCACTGGGAATAGAAAAGTCAAAGAGTCTTCATGCAACTAATTTAATATACGTCTTTAATAACGTCGAGTGGTTTATTCACGATGTTTCAATTTAATTTCCTAACAAACAATCTAAATTTATTGATTTCCATAACAAATTAATTATAATCTATACATTTCGATATCCGCTGCAATGCTTTTGGTTTTTATTGCCTGGTAACTACTGAGAGTGTTACTTTTTAATGACATTAAATACTGATAAATCGTTGCAGTATATTGCATCAAATATAAGAAAATCATAGGAAAAACCAAGAAATAGAGACTACATACTTACTTAAGAGATTGAACTGTTCATCAAGGTTCTATCTTAAGTAGCCGAGATCATCATGTCTGGAAGAGTACGCATGAAAAGTTAAATTGGATCACAATGTTAGTAGAATTTGTCTCACATTTAAATTAAGTGAAAACACTATTCCTATTAGCAGATTGGCTTAGTGAGCAAGCAGAGTGTGATTCTATTAAGTATACAAAAGAAGATCCTTTCGTTGTAAACTTAAGTTTGAGATTTATGACAACCCAATGAAGATTGGACATCAAACTACGGATAAGATTAGATAGATAACTGTATCCGATTTAGTATTACTTGGGTCTACTTAAACTAATGTCAAATGTGGTAATGAAAGGATAAGGATGAAACTTGCGAGAGGTGTAAAAATCTAATAAAGATGGAGATTCCCCTAACCTAAGCTGGCAGCTTGATTATAATCTTGTACGAAATCCGAGATTGGTTGTGTATTAATTAATAAAATTTTATCAAAGTACAGCCTATGAAGATGCGGATCCTCGACCAAGATAGTTCGAGATTAATTTCGAAGAAGTAGTAGTATTAAGTTGGGAGAACTAATCATATTATTTGAAGAAGTAGCAGAGCATCTCACATTGTTTCGAGTAAGAATGTAAGACAAATTTATAAATGTTGAAAATTTATAAGACATAAAATTTTGGGGTCGATATAGAAATTTTAATATGGTATCAAATTGGATTGATTATGTATTCATTATTTTACTCACACAACTTTATTTCTCTCACATGAGCAAAGTCAAAATTTGTACAATTTTTGAGCCAATAGATCTAGTTTGTAGAGTATGTTTAGTATCTTATATTAATTAGAGTAAGAGTGAGTTGGATATAAAAATTGAAGTGTTAAAAATTATACTAACTTATTATTTTAAATTTTATTTTGGATATAAAAATTATAATAATCATTATTAATATTTTCAAAAAAGGAAGATGCGCATGGTATTAGATGGATTCCTTCTTTTCTTTTCTTTTCCAATTGCTTTTGGTTTGTTTACGGGTTTCAATAAAATTAATTATTTCTTTCCCGTGCCTTGGTGAATGTAATCCCCATCAGGCTTAAACTAATGGGGTTTCAATTGCTTTGGACATGCCATGTTTATCCCGACACATGCAAGTCCTGTTTCCTATCTTCCAACTCCAATTAGATGCTCCTTGGTTTGGCTAAACAAAGTTAATCCCTAGAATACGGAAATTTAACTAATCCCCTACCTAATCCCTCGATTAAGCTTAATTGGTCTAATCACATTGGAAGAATACCTCACTATTAGATATATGCACCGTGCCATAGCATTTTGCTCCCAGGCCCCTAAATTTTCATTTTTATTGTCTTTGTGCGGTGGTCCAAATTTTCAGCTCCTTTTAGGTGGTTATTGTACGTTGACATATTTTTATTATTCGTCAGGAACTGAAATGTTTGCTTACTTAGTGTGATCCATTTTGTAAATGCAACACCTTTTAGACCAATCCCTCTTCTTAAAGTCAAACAAAAGTTATAGTATTCAAGGTCGGGTAGTGAGGTGCGGGTTAATAAATCCGGGTGTAATCTAGAATTAAAGCACATATAATTAATCACACATACTTGAAATTTGTCCATGTTAGCATCATATAAATCTCCAAACAGGACAATTAGCACTCCGATGACAAAAACATTATCCTAAATATCACTCATGTATGCGTCTCGTCACCTTACTAGAGTGTCACATAGTCAATTTTGTAATAAAATAACCATTTTTATCTATAACTTTTTTCTCCAGAATCATAAACTATTTTGTTTTGAAATAGATTATATGAAAGCTGGAACTTTTTTTCTAAAGATGTAGAAGTGTTAGAATTCTCTAAGATTAAGTGGGAGCATGTATGCAAACCTAAAAACATGGGTGGTTTGGGAATTGAAGACTTGATTCAAGCTAATGAGAAATCTCTTATCTATAAATGGATTTGGAAATTATGTCGAGGTGGTGGTGCAATTTGGATTGATGTTGTGATAGAAATATATTCTTTTAAGAAATCATCTTCTATCTCAATTATGATTAGATGATATAATAATAACTCGATAATTGCCATGTTATATGAGACATCACTCTAGTTAGACCTGATTTACCTTACATCTTTTGTTTTTCTTTTTTCCTGTAATTTACGCAACTCTCTTTCTTTCACCATTCTAACAGAGTTATTTATCTAAAAAAATCAAGGTCAAATTTGTTTGTTCCGTAGAAGCTCTACAAACTCCTCCCATGTTCCACACCAAATAGTTCTTCACCGGCTACACATTTAAGTGCGTGCCCTTTTTTGATCACACACATGCACATGCACTTCTCAAACGAATGTATTCTATCTCTCTATTCTCTCTCCCTCCGTATCTACGGTTCAAAATGTATATTATTTGTTTTGTACCTACTACATTGATTAATCCATATTTAAATGGAGAACTAATTTTAAAAACAATAAGTCTCTATATTAACAAATATTTAATATTAATATGTTCTCATGTATTCATACCAGAAACTTTTTGTTTAAACTAAAATAATCGTCATATATGTAGCTTTTGCTCTATTCTATTTAATCAGATTTCAACAACCCTTAAATTCCGCCTAAATTTAGGCCATTATCTGGGTTGGATCGTGACACATCGTATTATATTCAACAGCTCTAAGTTCAAGACCTCAAACAGGACCTCAAACAGATCATTAGAGAAAAATCTGGAACTGAAGTTAAAATGCCATTGGCGATTAATATTAAATTCAAATTACAATATATAGTATTACTAGCTATATAAGCAGTGGCCTACTATAAGCATTTTAGAAAACTCACGGCCAAAGACAACTGCTAGCCAACAAACGACTACTTGTCACCCGAGGGGAAAAAGCAAGCAAATTGGCATCACTCTTCCAGTTTTACGTACGGACCTTCCGATTAAATATTAGCTGGACATTGTAAACCCCTAAAATCATGGGTAGAATAATGAAAATAATTGATACGGTTTTGAACCTAACCAGCGTATTTTTTAAGAAATCTACACTCTTACTTTTGTAGTATGATTCTTTACGAAGTTCAATGTTTCTTACGAATAATGTTCTCTGATGGAAATTTTTTGGCAACCCATATATCCATTCCCCATTCGACCTCCCGGACGAACATATGAGATCTTTTATATTGTGTTCAATTCCAAATTGTGAATTATTAAAAATATAATATCGAGAAAAGTTTGCTATTATTACAATATCTTATCCAGTTCAGACTTATTTTATTGAGCCTAATATTCAGATGCAAAATCGTCCAAACAAAAAAAATTAGAACCAATATTGCGAAGTTAGAGATCATTCAGCTCTAATTGTGTCCTTTATGCTCTGAGGTTTTTGAGACAAGCAACAATTTAAAACCTCCCACTTGCACACCAAAATCTAATTAAAAGATATAATTAGGTTTAAAACTCGAGGGTATAATCAAATAGACTCTGATAGTCTGTAATTTCTTTACTAATTTTAAATCCATGTAATTTGAATATTATTATACTTTTGAAATCCTAATAAAAAACCGAAGATTTTTCCGATGAACTCTCTTGTAAAAAAAACACTCCTTTTTCTCAATCACTCTCCCATCATCCTCCCCTGCCATCCTCACTCTCCTTCCTCAGTCTAAAAACCAGACTCTCCCTTTCAGTTTAAAAAATCATTGTAAACAAACAACCAGCAATTGAACAAAGCCACAATATTTTCCACGAAAGAAAAAGATGAATAAAGCTCTAAAATTGGGACCATGCATTATTTTTGGTAAGGCATTAATGAACGATTATAAGTCCATTAAAGTCTTAAACTCGGACGTGGTTAATGATTAACCACCCATCGTCAGATACTTGACCTGGTGGTGGATAAGTGGCTGATGTGTCGTTTCGAGGTCCCTTCGATTTTATCTAATTTTATTTCGCTGTTGGAATCCTTTTAACGAACTCCTAGCTGTCAGTGTGACATTCTAGCAAATGCTCTAAGCTGGCTTTATCACATGATAACCACTAATTAATCTCTCGTTATGCTATTTTTTATACTTCTCCGGATCTCCCCTAGTTAATAATGTAATGTTTAATGCACCTTGGTTTGACGGTAACAGTTTTTTCATCAAAACAATAGGGTGTATTCACATACTTACAACCGATAAATATTTTAAATTCAAGCTTAATGTAGTTTCACCACTTTGTAGCCATCTCACAATATGTTGCCTCTAATGAATGTCATACAAATATAAATTTATACTTATGTTGACAATGTACGTTCAATGAGACTAGATCGTCCGAACAATAACATGTCACAAAATCCAATCATTTTAATTCTGCATCTAATTAGAAATCTAAGAGCAATGAATACTTGAATTTTCAGCGTTTCTAAACAACTCAATCTTATAATTAGCGATGTGATGAACTTTGTCGGAAAAATTATTCATACGGAGCTTAAATATAATTGTGCCACCAAAGTTCGAATTCGAGATTTGATCGATGTTGTTCGAAGATTTATGACACGTGTTGGACAAAGGGTGTATCTGGATTTGATGCATCCTGCAGGTGTTTTCGTTACCATTAAAAATGGGAGGTTCTAGGGAGGTCGATCAGGGTGTCATTAGATCCGAAGACAACGGTGTGCATATGGCAGCTTTTTTTCTTTTCTTTCTGGGAGTGAAGTGAGTGGAGCAATTTTATGGTGGTCCAGGGTTTTAGGGCATATTAGGTGTGTCAGTGCCTAGTGAAAACAGGTTGTAACGAGTCTGTGTAAAAGTTTACCCATCGCTCTCCTAAATGCCGTTTATCTACTTCAGAAACCATATGTTATATACAATACTAATATGTCCTGACCTCATTAAGGAAGCTATGCACATCTTGATCTTCTGTTTTATTACATTGCTTATGACAAAATGTGATTCCTTGCATTGTTCAATTATCAAATTATTTTTTAAAAAATATTTATCAAATTGACTAAACCAAGAGACGAGATTGTAAAGAGTGGCAAACTTACAAATGTGAATATAGTTGTATTCATAAATGTAAACCTTGGAATTCTTTGTTAAATTATAAAAATCATTTTTTTAAGTATTTTAGCCAGAGAGATTCGATATCCTAGTTTGTAAAATAAAATCCATTGTCCATGCATATTTGTCCTATATATCCTTAGTCAAAAGGTCAGGCTTCCCAATTGCTTAACCTGAATTAACTGATCTCTAAATTCCGAATTATCTATAACAAAAGCTCAACCTTTGCTAAATTGAACTTTTGGGCCATCATAGACCCATCGAAGAGATGCGGAGAAACACCTGGGCTGAGCAAGCGTCTCCGCCATCGGAGGAAGCCCATTAAAAAGAACGGGCCAGTGGAACCAGAGCGGGAGCCCATGACAAGATCCAGCTTATCAGCGATTAAATCCACCAAGTTCAAATCAAATATAATTTTTGAAACTTGAAAAAAAAAATTCCACAAATATTTGACCTCGAATGACATGATCTAAATTTATCCAATAGGACAGCGCAACATTAAAAACACAACGGAGATTGAGGATTATAGTATTGTACCCGCCGAGAAGGGTAGCTGCCAATGATGACTCAGAGGATGAGATGAGCAAGTAATAAAAGAGACAAGAAAGGGACGCCAGGTGGGTGGGATGGGTCATGAGTCATAACTCTGATAACAAATAATCTAACACCATAAATATTTAACTCATTTTGTCACGTCAGATCGAAATTGAGAATGTGAATATGTTAAAATTGTGTACAAACAATACATTTATTTTTTTTTGTTGTAAAATCGAGTCGGGTGAGACCTTTAGGGGTGACAAAGCTCTCCCAACAAAAATTTTAACACTGTTACATTTTTAAGGTTCAAACTCGAGATATTGGTTAAATTGGAATGAGTCCCTCACCACTCAATCCAAATGTGTGTTGGTTAAACAATAATTTTATTTGATTGCATATACAAATGATATCGAAATAGTCAATAGAGTGAGTATCAGAAAGTAGATCCGACCCGGAAAAAAATAAAAGAAAACAAATCCAGTAAGACGTGGCCAGCTGGAACCCTCATAGCTGTCACGTGTCGATTAGGAGAAACCCTAACCTGGCTTACCAGTCATCGCCACCTCCTTTCTATTTACTCAAATCTTATTGGTCACCGCCCCTCTCCCCAACACCACCACATCACCCACCCCTCCTTTATTTTTTTTTTTTTTCCTTTTATTCTCATACTCATAATTGTACTTACAATTAAATCTTCTCTTCGACCAAAAAAATAATTATTATTAATCTTCTCCTCACTTAAACAAAAGGGAAAAGTCCTCCTAGGGCCCTTGTGGTTTGACCCGTTCTCAGATAGGTCCCTGAGGTTTAAAAAGGCGATAACCGGTCCCCGTGCTTCCAATTTTCACATCTGAGTCCCCCCGATCCGGTTCGATTCAAAAATCCAAAATTCAATCTCGCAATTTCGATGACGAAAATGCCGATTATCGACTCCAGGTGACTCATCAAAGTGTCTCTGACATGTAGATACCAATTTCACATGTTTTTGTCACCTGAATTGCAAGATTGAATTTTGGATTTTTGAATCGAACCAGATCGGGGGGACTCAGATGTGAAAATTGGAAGCACGGGGACCGGTTATCGCCTTTTTAAACCTCAGGGACCTATCTGAGAACGGGTCAAACCACAAGGGCCCTAGGAGGACTTTTCCCTAAACAAAAACCCCTCCCCAGGAAAACTAGAAGAAAAAAAAAAGGAAATAACTGATAGAAGGTAGGAAATAGGAGGCAGTTTCTGTTAGGAAACATTCTTTTTGAGCCTATTCTAGCGTGCAAGGAAATAAAGCTTAGCTGCTCTTTATTTACTCCATACGCCATGAAAGCAGGTAAGGTCGAAGAACTTTTGTGTTTGGGCTTTCTGGGTACCGATTAATTGTGGTGTAGACACTAAAGTTGGGTGCTTTTTCTAATGTTACAGTTGAATTTGGTTGAATTTTGAACACTGGGTTGTTCTTGTTTTCTTGTTAGTTGGTTTACTTTTGTAGTTAGATTCCTGTTATGTTTGAAGCTTTGTCTTATTGGTAGGCTCTGTCTAGTGTATCTGCAGTCGAGTGGAGCCTGAGATGGTTTTGAGTGCGATTATTGGACTGGCAGGGCTTAAGGTAGTGTAGTAGTCTTGCCGAGGATGTTGGACTGTCATGTAATTGAGTGGCTCTTGATGCATGATTAGCTTTATAAACTTCAATTGCCAGGAAAAAAAAATGAGAGCTGTACTTAGAGAAACAGGACACGACAGAACTGTTCGATTGCCGGTAGTGTAGTAGTCTTGCCGAGGAAGCTGGATTGTTATGTAATTGAGTGGTTTTAGATGCACGTTTAGCTATATAAACTTCAATTGAGGGGATAAATATGATAGTTGTACTTGGCGAAACAGATCTGGATGTTCTGTCTATAGTTTCCTAGTACTAATACATTAATACAGTTAATACGAAACTTGGTTGTAGAAAAAGAAAAAAATATACGATGAATATAATAAAATGGAAATAGCGTATAAATAGGAAAGAGATATCATGCAAAAGGAAACAGAAGGGTTAATTAGGTAAGGTCATTATGTTAATAAGGTAGGACAATGAACGTGTCCTAGCACAAAATGTTCATCCCTTGAAAAATGGTGGAATAAGGTTTGGGAAGGCCTTGTACAAGTCTTTCATTTTGTGCATGCCTTTGTTTGCACTAAACATTGTCTTGGACAACAAATCTTGTCTAGTCTTTTCGAATTCATATAAACAAATGCACCCTTGGAGACTCGCGCCTCTTGATTGGCTAATCGATGACCATGATCTAGGTGTGTGATTTGATCTTGTTATTCAGATAAAAGATATCATTGAGAACGTTGAAGAACATAACACTATCTGCAGTGATGATCAGACAGCTTCCCTTGTTAGTTTCGAGGAGCCCTTTTTGTGGTGACCTTGATGTCATGACACTGCAGTTTGCTAGTTTTAATTTAGATGTAATTATCTGTTCTAGCAATAGGGAACGAGTCATTGAAAAAGAATTTCTCTGGTTTCGGAGAGACTAGGAAATCGGCTCGCATATACAAGAGTTCAATCTACAGTTGGTTCTCCAATTTTTTTTGGAGAACTACGAGTGTTAAATTCGGTTTCGGAGACTGAAGTCATCTCGTCCGACTTGTACATACAAGGGTCCAGTCTGCAGTTAGTTCTCCATTTTCATCTGTGATCAGTTTCTCATCCATTGGAGATATGGGCCCTGTTATTGATGTGGTAGACTTAATCTCTCCCATTTTCTCTTTGGTAGACTTCTAAATGTTCTAAATTTTGGACGGGGCATATAAATCAGTATTTATAATAACGCCATGCTCATCCCTTATCCTTTCCAAGGTTGATGAATTTATCTCTATGGTGGTAGGGGAAGAGAGCACACAAGCTAAAACTTCCAAGTCAGCCACCTCTGCTTCAGTACGTTCGTATATGCACGAGTCTTCATCTCCTTGCATACCCATATCCGTGATTCACGCTTCTTTGTGCTGATGCTGGCACTTAAATACGAGCCACTAGACTTGCATAACGCTCATCTCTCTCTGCCTTTTTACAGGAAGTTCCTACAGTGCCATCATATCCGGATTGGACAAATTCTATGCAGGTTTATTTCTGAACTAGTACAAAATTGATGAAATCAGTCATGCTGGATGTTTGTATGGTGCTGATAGCTAAGCTACTTATTTAGGCTTACTATGGAGCCGGGGCTGCTCCACCTCCCTATTTTGCCTCCGCCGTTGGTTCTCCGACTCCTCACCCTTATATGTGGGGAGGACAGGTTAAATCTATTGATGTTAATTCCCTGACAAAAATGTTATTCTTGCTTTGTTTATCTTCTCATGTTAATTGTTTTGCAGCATGCTTTAATGCCACCTTACGGGACTCCAGTTCCGTACCCAGCAATGTATCCTCCTGGCGGATTATATGCCCATCCAAACATGGCAATGGTAATGTCCAATATTTCCACAACTGTTGGTTTTCACTTCTTCAAATAAAATTAAAAATTGGTGGTTTTCACATTCTGCATCTTGCTTTTAGCTTACAAATAAATTGCATTTGGCACCACTTTTTTTCACTTGACTTTGTTTATCATTGCAGCAGGTACCAAATACCGTGCCAACAAATACAGACTTTGATGGAAAGGCTTCTAATGGAAAAAACAAACCTTCAGCCAGAAAAGCCAAGGGATCCTTGTTGGGTAAGGTGATGGAGAATGAAAAGGCAGCTTCAGGGTCAGGAAATAATGGCGTAACCCAAAGGTTTTTTATGTTCCTCCGGATCCCAATGGACGCCCATCGCCTTTGCATTTGTGTAACATTTATACTTAAAAAAAAACTCCCATCTAATGTAAATGTGAATTTGAACAGTGATGAAAGTGGTAGTGAGGGTTCATCAGAGGCAAGTGATGAGAACTCAAATCAACAGGTATTAGCCTGCTCTGACCCTACCTTGTCGGGTTCTGATGTTCCAAGTTCATTGAGTTAAGAGGATGATTTGTTAAGTTGAGTTAATCATGTGTAGAAGTTTGATGCCATTAAATCAATTATTTATCCCTGTTAACGGTGGTTGTGTTGAACGTAGTGGTTGTTCTTGTAATGAATGCTGTATTACACTATGCAGGAACGTGCTGCAACTAAGAACGGACAATTCGAGCAGATGCTTGCCGAAGGTATAGTCACCTTCTCATTGCTCTGGTTTTTGTAGTTACAATTCTCTGCTCACTCTTATATTGCCCCCAGCAAATGGAAAAAAATAACACATCCAGTTCAGGTCACATATCTAAGCTCTAGTTCCTTGGAAGCCTAATTTGTCTATGCCTACAAGAAACCTAATTATTGGGATTGACTGATGGAGTTTTTCTCCTGCTGGCATTGCAGCTGCTTCTGCCAAGCTAAGACCATCTGGCGCTTCGTCAACAATTGTTCCTGCTGCAATGCCTGAGCGGTGGATACAAGTATGATCCTTATGCGTTGATTATTTTCGTGCCCGAACATTTCATTTCTTTTCTTCTTTGATAATTATGCTCCCGGGATATTAAACGACCAAATTCGCAATAGATGTATAGTCTAAGGTTCCATGTTTACCGAGGTTGCCTTTTTTTGATGCTTTGGACATTTAGTTTGAAACTGTATTTGTTAAAGAATTTATGGTTTGTTAAAGAATTAGTACTCGGGATTTTCTACTAGAACAGAAGAGGGAGCTAGAATTCTTTCCCCAAATTTTCTTCGGAAATGTCGAGCCAGCCTAAGGTTTTTCAGTTTCCTCAGTAACTGAGTATTAAGCTCGACTTGCAGCAGGACGAACGCGAAGTCAAAAAGCAGAAAAGGAAGCAATCTAATAGGGAGTCTGCTAGAAGGTCAAGATTACGGAAGCAGGTATTATTGTAGATTTGTTATCTTTATTGTAGGCAGCATATATTCTGATGTTATTGAAAGGAATTTATTGTCGCATTCTTCATGCTCTTCTTGTGTGGGGACATGCATAAATGTGTTATTTTTGTGTGATCAATCTTTAGGTACATGTCTGTTGTAATATGTGGCCTTTATCTTCCCCTCTTTGTTTGCTTGTCCAAATCGGGAGATCTGTAAAATCAGTGTCGAAAATGTTTCCAATGCGTATGTTTTCTTTTTGATGTCGTTTTAGATTGAATTGTGATAGGTGCTTCCGTTGAATCTCGGGTTTGTGAAATTCTAAAGCTAGAGTTGGTTTCCCGACGGGAAAGCTGTCTTGGATGTCGCCCTGTGCTGCTTAGTCTGTTGTTTATCCTGTACTAACTACTGGTGAATATTAATCTGCTATACTGCTTCAACTTGCCAGGCTGAGTGCGAGGATCTGCAAACCAGGGTGCAGAATCTGAGCAATGAAAATCGTGATCTTCGCGATGAACTTCAGAGGCTCTCTGAAAACTGCGAAAAGCTTAAATCCGAAAATGACTCCATCAAGGTTAAGAATTGATTGGTTTTCACGTGAATGTCTTTTCACCGATACGATATCCTACACTATTAATTTGCCTCTTGTGAAGTGCTTACCAAACCCCAACGAGTGTGTTAACATGTTCTCGATGCTTACAGGAAGAGTTGACTCGAATACATGGACCGGATGCAGTAGCCACCCTTGAACTTGGCAACCCCCCGTTAGCGCTGCAATGGCATAATGCCGAAGGAAATAGCTGATTGCAGAGATCACAGGAGGATACCTTGTTTAACGTCCGTCGGCTGAAAATATCTTTAATTGATCATAGAATATCGACCTTCTTGACTCACCTTACATCATTAACACTTAATTATGCAGATTCTGCATCGTTGTATAATCAATTTGGAGATGTAAATTATTTATTTCATTGGAGAGGCTTTTATAATGTAAGTTTGTTATGAGAAGATTGTTTAAAGTGGTCAGTTGTGTAACTCGAGCCAGATTCCAATCCAACAATAAAGATGCGACTTTGAAAGACGATTTCATGTCCTCTCTTTTCTTGGTAGAGCTTACTGTGAAATGGATTTGCTACTTCGTTCAAATCTGGACAGAATACCATTCGGAAAAGTGCGCATAAAATAATTGACTCGACTTGCATGCAAATGATATGGAATTCTCTGAGTTGGTAGTCACAGGCCAATTGTAGATTTATTTCTAAGAAAACATACTTCTATTGGAAAAGGAGTGGTCACCGCATGTATATTTACCTTCCAGCCACACTGATCTGTGTCAAGATTTTCTGAAACTACTACGAAATGAAAACATCAGCTAAAGCGACGATTACAGTGTCACTCCAACAAGATTGAAGCAGTGAGCTGCCTCAGAAGGGAGCAACTCCTAGGCCTACTAGCGGTGACCCAAAGCAGATACCTGCTACCACTTGTATCGTAGATTATCGAACAGAAACAAGTCGAGGTAGCACAAGACTATGGACAGCGACGCAATAAAGGACAATCCAATGTGTCAATCTTCATGATCTGATTCTGTCTCAGATGTTGTCATATCCTTGTCTTCAATCGCAGCATGCTTTCCTCGTCGACCAGATTCACCATTCAGCATTTCGTGGACTTGCGAAGTAGCAAGTGACAAGGTTCAGCATCAATGTGAATTACAATCTATGAATATCAGTAACTTTGACCGGTCAGGGGCACCCACTAACCTGATTGCATAACCCTTGTGAATACGGCCTTAGCATACCCAATTTCTGCTTGGTGTTTAGTGACGAGTTTGACCTGCACATTTGAAGGAAGGAAGAAGCCCGCTATTAAAATCTTGCCATCTTTGCTTTCTGGGTGCGGAAAACTTCTGGAAACAAGGACATACCATTTCATTGTAAGCAACACCAATCAAAAGGTCGGCTCTAGCTTGATGTCTCATGAAAAATGGACGCAGATGGTTGTCGTAAATTTGCCTTGCACCCTAAATTAGAAAGTCCACATTTCAGCATCAGTAGAAATAGACCAGAAAACAAAATGGGAAAAAATTAATACAACCAAATCTGGGTTCAGATTTACATCAACAGTAGGGAGTTGTAGCCACACAAGAAATGCAAACTTCATATGGTAATACATTGGAAACCTGAGAAATAAGATATCGGAGAGGAATCACTTGTCCGTGAAATACATATGATAACAAAATTTGAAGAAAACATTTGAGATTCGTGATCTTACCAATAGAGCAATTTGTCAGTAAATGTCTCCACAAGAGTAAAAGATCCATACGCTGCAAGTCATGAGAAATCATTCAAGATATTCAGATCAAGAATGGATTAAACACGCAAGTATATCTGAAAACATAAGATCAGAGCAAAATTGATGCAGAAAACCGCTAACCTGCCCAGTAGATTAGCCACTTCTGTTGTTCAGCTTCATTTTTCGTCTCAATGGCTTTGAATGTTGAGTAGACCGGAAGAACAAGTCCAACCGAACAACTGCATAACAAAAGTGAGCAACACAGCAGTCAAAACCAAATGTATGAAACTCTCAATTCCGCTCAATCGCAAAGAAAACATCCGCTCAATTACAAGTTCACAGAGACAACTACCACGATAAACCCTGCAACGGGAGCTTACCACGCAGTGCGCACGACAATGTTGGAACCGACAGGCGAAAGGAGTACCCGCAACCCAACCTACACGAGAATGCATCCCAGACATCAACACCACCAAACATACACCAGGAACGCAATCAAACAAGATAAGCGAGCCGAGCCGCCGAACCCGATACGAAAAATTAACATACACCCAGCATCCCAAATACTGTAACTGGAACAACTCGGCGAGGATCAATCAATCCACTCTACTCAGATACTATCCAAATAACAATTTGAAGTCTATTTTCTGCAATAAAAAGAAATATAGAAGAAAACGAATTCTAGCGGAAGGTGGAAAGTAGAAGAAACCCTCTAACCTCGTTGAAGCAGGATCCAAGAAGAGCCATTTTCTCGCGGGGAAGGGGACTTTCGTTGATCGGAGGACCACTGGAAATTAAAATACCCTCCTCGTTTCGTCTTCCCGGTGCGGATGCGACTTGCGAGTCTTACGAGTAGGGCTGGGCCTTTTGTTGTGGCGAGTTTTAATGGGCTGGGTCAATGGGTAGAGGATATGGGTGGTTTGGGCCTGACGGGCTGTTGCTTATGGGCCCAATATTTGCATTATAAGAATACAAAAAATTATTAATATTTTGCATGCAACATTTTTTTAACACCAAATCCTAACAGACAGATATCTACTAATTAATTCAAATTTAAATCATAAAATTTTAGTATTATCATCTGCAATCTCTTAACAGCCCATCTGCGGCACGTGAAAATGAGCGGAGTGAACACTTGTTTTCACTTCAATTTTCAGTTAATTATATGCTAATCAATTTTTATCATGCAAAACTTACAAGAAACATTATTTCACAATTTATTTGCATGGTTAATACAATTTAACATGTGATTATTTTCACAAGTCAATATTCTAACAAACCGCATCCGATGGTAGTTGGTACTGAAAACATTAGAATACAAAAACTAATACCAATATAATTGTAGGATATAAAAGGAAAATGAAATAATGTTCATTTACGAATCAACCTCGAAATTATTATTCTAAAACATTTCGTTGTTAATCTCGTACTTGGAGGTTAACTATTGACAACTGTGACCGTATTAACAAACTAAACAAATATAGAATTCTAGAATTAGTTATAATTTTATAACCAAAGAAATACGAACAAATGATTATAAGTAAATTACACAAAAAAAAAAAATCTCATTGCACATAAGATAACTTAAACTTTGATTATATTTAATGCTTCTTCCTAAATACAAACCCACAATAAAGCTACTACTTATTCCAACAAAAAGAAGATACATAAACTTATTAGCAGGGGGGATTTCACTTAATCAAATAAGAAATCCCAAACAACCCTACAGGGTACAGGCTATAACCCTTTCCTTCTCCTAATTATGTCAATTAGTTACACCTCCAAGCTGACGTGGAAACAAGTGGCCTCTGGTGCCAACAAAGCACTAGCTCAGCTTGTCGTTTCGCCACGTCAAACCCCCGCACCTGCACCTTTCCGAGCAAGCACTCGGCCTGGAAGTCAGCGAACCGGCTCAACTGGACCGGCCTAAACCCGGCCCCACGGAATACCTCCTTCCACGACGGCCCGGCCACTCCTCCAGCCGCCCTCCTCCCCTCAACGGCCGCGAATATCCTCGGCTTCATCAAGCACAACTCCACCTTCCTCCCCCAATCCCCACCGCTGGCCGCGTCCAACGACTCGAACATCATCGAGTAGAACTCGAGGCTGTTCACGAGCCCCTTCCGAAATGACAGCGAGTTCATGTCCCCCTCCGCGGCCCACCCCTCGCTCTCAGCGCACACGACTATGTTGGGGCCCACCCGCCTCAGGTCGGAGGCGAACGTAGTTAGCGAGTTGGAAGCGCCCAGTCGGCGGAACACGTTCTGTGAGAGGACAACGGCGGTCTTCTCGCCGTCGAGGAACTTGACGGACTTGAACGCGAGCATCTCGAAGGTTCTGAGGAGGAGGAACTCTATCTGAAACCTTAGGTTGAGGTCGTGGGCGAACTGGGTGAGGCTCTCCCTTATGAGCTTCGTCTCGATGGCGTAGTCCTCGGTTACCACCGCTGTGACGCGGAGGAAGGGACACGTGGAGGGCTTGGAGTTCCCGCCTCCGTCGGAAGAAGCGAGCTCTCTCATTAAGGAAGCGTAGCGGCAGCCGAGGCCGATATCGAAGTCCACCACGTGGAGGATAGTGGTGGGAGGGGCAAAAAGGGAAATATTATCGAGGAGGGCCTGATTTATGGTGAAGTAGGTGAACATGGGAATAGGAGAGAGGGAGGAGAAGGTCTTATAGGTGCGGATGGTGTGAACGACGTCGGACCAAGACGAGAGCCGCGCGGTGGAAGGAGAGAGAAGCGCCTGAAGTGCCTCCTTGAACAAGGAGGCAGCTCGCTGGAGAGGCTTGCTTAACGGGGAGTACTGGAGAAGCCCGCCACGCGACGGGTTGTTGTTGTTGAGCCGCTCGAGTATCGCGTGGGCGAGGTGGAGCTCGTTCGAGTCGAAGCACTCGGCCGCCCGGAGGAGCTCCTGGATGGAATAATCCAGGCCCGGAGGAGGGCCGGTGTTGGTATTCCAGTTGAGGAGGAGGTTGCCAGTTGGTGTACTAGAGTTGAGTAAGTAGTCTGGAGGGGTAAAACCGGGATTAAACTCGGCGAAGTCATGAGGCTGGAGGGCATATTGATGGTGGCTGTGTGAATTAGGGTTTATCAGCTGCGGTGGTTGCGTTTGGAGCAAGTCAGGGAGGTTGTGGTAGCTCTGGCTGAGGTGGTTGTGGTGGTGGTGGTCAGGGTCCGTACTGTTGCTAGGGTTGAAGTCGAGCTCTCTCATGACAGAGTCCCAGTCGAAGGTCTGGAACACGTCATGGTCCTCAGCCTCCAGGTAGTCCAGAGGGTCGACCGCGGCAGGCTTGGACTTCACAGGACTAGGGCTCCGGTGGAGGTCAAGCACCGAGTTGGGCTCGTGGGTGTAAAATCCGGTAGTACTAAGACTATTGCTCCCTCGGGCGTTAACGTTGTAAGAAACTGGCTTTGGATTTTGAGGCTGGTTGTTGTTATTACTAGGGTTGTTGTTTAGTGGGGCGGGAACTTTCATTGCTAGCTAAGAGAATATATGAGGATACTTAACTTTGGGCCAAGTGTTGAAGGGAGAAATGACTCAATTGCGAAGGGGAGGGGCTCTTTTAGGGTTATGATTGAGAGCTTTTTTTATATGCGCGTATGAAGAGTGTGCATGTGTTGGGAGGTTGGATTGGTTGTAGCCTTGTGGTGTAATGTGGCCTGTATATCATCAGATTTTAATTGTAGGTCGTTGGATGGGGAAATATCGCGTATGGAAGATATGACGGTCACGACATACTTATATTATAAGAGATTATATACGAGTATCTTCTTAACTTTGTATGTTAAAAGCTTGTGTACCATGTTGTATCATTTTTTATTTTACAATTCTATCATTGTTTTCTGTGTGTGATATCATTATTTTTTTCAATTTTTTTTGACAATTTCTAATATCAAATACACAACGACTATTTTAATGTGAGACATATTAAAATTTGTATCGTTTATATTCATAAATTTTGAATTTAAACTTTCGATACAAAATATTGAATTCTTTTACCATATGTTAGTGGGTTTATTTTGGTGAGTGATATATGGAAGAGTGAATGGTCCAATTCATGGTAGACAATACGAGTCAGACACCACCCTCCTTTTTATCTCTTTGAAGCTTGTAGTTCAAGACATTACTTTGATTTGCTTTCCCAACCCCCCTTGCCTGTTTGCTTTTTGTGATTCGCAGCTGGGATCCACTAATTCCACGAGTTGTGCATGGCCGTTCCAAGTCTGTTCTATGTCAGTACTAGAAACACCTGAAACTATTGCAGATAGTCAATATGCCTTCGTGGTGAACGTATGCAACTTGCCAAACGTACCGACGTTTACACAATAACTAGTTTTATTTCAATATGCACTTACATGCGCCGAGATTGTTTTACTAGTAATAATTCTTGGGTTAGAGCATGAGATGTGATAATATTTAATTTTGTTTGAAGAGTGGGCGTTCGGATCGTGTTGTTTTTACAGATGTATTCGTTAAGTATTCCGATATCTATTTGGCTTATGTCATATGCACGGTAAACTATGATGTAAGTTTTACGTGCAGTGCAGCGGTCGTAATTATAGTACTTTTTCTTGATAAAGAAACTTGATTTCATAAGCCATATAAACCATATTTGATAGGATTAAATACTGAATAATTAGATAGGTAGTGATTAATTATGTAAGGTCACAATAGAAGTAACTAGCTCTTTTATTCTTAAAATCCACTTTCCATGAATAATATAAATGTTAGTTTGTAGATTTTTTAAGGGTTAAATTTTTATATCATACACATATAGATGTTAGTTTATAGATTTTTTTTTAAAGGTAAATTTTTATATCCTACACGTACGCAGGATTTGAACCTAAACCTATTTTCATAATTATAACATTTTGTTCCGGTGAGGAATAAACCCTCTCGCAGTTTATAGATAAGTTAAACAACTAATGAATACAGGTTATAAATTCACCTTATCAAAAATAGTTTGTAATTTTTTACATCAAACCTTATAAATCACAGGAATTGAACATTCATATTAATTTCTCTTCGTCACTCTACAATTCCACAATCATTAGCCAATAAATTTCTCTTATCCATTTCTCTTCATCGGTCTATATCGTGTCATCCATGTAAGTACCCCTTTCACAAAAAGTTTGCTTGTGTTGTACTGGAAGATATTACTTTGCTTGTCACAATGGCAACTAAAGGAGTTATAGAAAAGCGGGAAACGGAAATAAGGGAAAGAAACGAAGATGATTTATTAACTACCGGACCCAAAGTATAAAAGATGTCTTCAACAAATAACGACAAAAGAAGTCCTTTTCTTTGGGTGAACAAAATCAAGTCTATTTGCGGGCGTTAAAGTTCCTTACTCCGATTTGCGGTCCCGACAAAAGATAACCCACAAAAATCTAAACGTACTTATTAGAAAAATTAAGAAGTTAGTTGAGAAATTCTTAAGTAATTTGATTTTTATTAGTTATACTATTAAGGTATAATTTCTATTTGATAGAATTATAAGGTTAAAGTGCTTGACTCTGAAAAAGATTAAGATGAGTAACTTCTTGGAAGTTTTTTAGGATGTGTACAAGTAATAACAAAACATGCTAAAAAGATTTGCGTTGATTTATGGGGTTAGTGGTTCAAACTACAGGAAGTTATATTTTATATCAGAACGACATCGACTTATTTTGTGTGATTTGGAGATAGAATGCACCTATAAACTAGGGATTTTGGGACTGTGTATCTTAAATGCTTAAGTGATTTGATTGTTATTATTCATACTATCAAGTTGCACTTCTTTCGAGCACATATCCTGAATCTTTTTAATGTTAAACACGTTTGACTGAGAATAAGATTATGATGGTTGATCTCCCGAAAAAAATTTCATGGTACATATGAGTGATGACAAACACGTTAGAAAAACTTATATTTTTTTTTGGTGTAATTTAGAAAAACTTATATTAGTTTGAGTGAAATCACAACTCGCTACATTGTTAATCAATTTCAAATTATGACGGACTGAGTTGTAAAGTGGAGAGAGAGGGGTGAGAAACAATAATATCAATTTCTTAATCAGCAAGGGTTTGGAATTAATTAAAAACTTAAACCCGTCGGTCCATATCAAGAATGTGCGAGTCCGGGTAAGGTTATCCTTCCAACCCACCTATTTCTTAATCAGCAAGAGTTGGAATTAAATAAAAACATCGAGATTTAGCATGCGTACCAGAAATATTCTTTGAGACAGTGAATTTTATGGCAGATGCAAAAGAAGATCGAGAAAAGATTCTTGAAATCTCCGGAGAGCCTATTACAGTTTATTATGATATAATTGGCCTACCATACCATAAAAGAAGACTCCAACACAAACGTGCTTGTCAAGAGTACACATGGCGTTCACACTGGGAAAAGAGGTTTGCCAAAGTTGCACATAGACTGGTTGCTACATGACAAGCACGGGAATTTCGTATTCACTATTCAAACTGAATACGTTTATGAAGTAGTTTCTTAATAATATTTTTTATATTTATAAAACTTAATTTCAAAACTTCTTTAAGTAAATTCACACATTTACATGCATCAATTGGGTTCCACATTAGTGACGTTACTTCCCCCACTGTGGTGGCTTTTTGTCGAATATGCATGGGAATTTCGTGAAATTTTGGTGATTTGTAATTTTATATATTACAATATAAGGTTAGGAATATGTAAAATCAGTGACAGGATTTTTTTAAGAAGTAAATTTTATTATAATATCCTAGACATAGCCAGCGCGTTTGAACCACACAACACTCGATGGTAACTGATAAGTAGCTGTTGCCTTTGGCGGCGAAGAGAAAGAGGGAAACAAAGGGGGGAGGAGAATATGTTCTCTTGTAGTGAAAGTGTACATTATTGAATGATGAAGAACTTTAATGGCGATAATTAAAAACTGTCCGCTCATTTTACGTGCTAGAAAGAAACACATCGATGGCTTCGTATTATGGGTTATTGGACCTTTAAAAGAGAAAAGGCTTTCCACCACCAACTAAAAGATGTCTTAAAGTCCCTTCACTAGCTACGACATTTCCAAAGGAAAATAGACATTGGACATATCTTATTGTGACGTCGGTACTTATGTCGTAACCAAGCTCAGGTTTTTCTAAAAAGAATGAAGAGATCAACTAGATGACAAAAGACATGTTAATGTTCAAAAAATATCTAGAATTTAAATCATTAGGAATATATCAACTTTAATTATTTATTTGAAAAATTTTGTTATCATTCTTTTGTCATATATGGCTAAAACATAAATTAATCAAATGAGTCTAATTAAGAGCATACTATGCCACCTACTTGGATATTAAGATTTAGTTATAATCTTTATATCCAACCCAAATTTTTTAAGATAATAAATTATGGGATTTTTCGTATTTATATACAAGTTATCACTCGTATGCCCAATATGCTCTTCAAACAAAATTCATCGAGCTAAAATTTGCTCGAACTTTGACTTCACCAATGTATGATGAAATAAAGTTTTGAAATTCAACAAAGTTTACGAACTGTTCTTATACTATATTAAAATTTTCATATTTAAATTAAATTTTCAAGACAATATTTTTTTTATAAGAGTTATTATAAAGTGGCCACCACTCTTACACTAAATGTGGGATTCTAAACATTAAACATCCCTAAAAAAATAGGCCTGGAAGTTTACGGGACACACGTGAGAGCAAGAAGCTTGTGCCATACAAAAGAATAGGTTTGATTTTGAGATTCGGAATACGATCATTCATGCAAAAAGATGGTTTATGTACACTCCGCCAGACATAAAGCAAAAAAGTTACCACAAAGTAAACAAAGCAAAAAATAAAGGTAACATTTGGATTTTATTATTATTATTTTTATCATTATGAAATAGTTATATGAATGATATTTAGCATTTCCCATTTTTCTCTATAAAACTTCTACCACTTTGTACATTTTATGATTAATTATATTCATATATTATTTGCTTATAAATAGAGGTATTTAAACTGCAATCAGCTGTTTGGGATCTTTATAAAGAGATTTGTGAAATTTATAGCTGGGTTGAGTCTTCTACCAATACATTTCCCAAGCAACCTTATAGAAAAAGGTTCTTTTGAAGTTACAATGGGATCCTTTGGATATTTTGATTTTGCTTTTTCATCAAAATGCCTCTTGATTCATGTAGTTTTCTTTTTACGACCACAAATTATTCAGAAAATACGATTCCTTTCAGAATTTATATGTGGTCTCGCTTCTATGTCACTAGGGGGACCATTAGGGATATAACACAGATGAATTACGCTATTAAGTGGTACATGGTAAAAGCTATTGGCCACTTGAAATATTGATGATGATACGACAAACTGGTCAGATAGTCCACTTGGAAACTTGGCTGAGAATCTTTTGAGCAACAAAGAGTCGGCTAAACAATTATTTTATTGCATCATCAAAGATTATTATTATTATTATTTGTTTCTGGATAGCTTGAAAAAAATCTCCCCATTTTAGATGTGGTTTTAGCATAGTTCTTAAAAACGACTTGGGAGTCGACCCGGATTTGGGTCCGACCCCGGGTCGAGTGGTCCGACCGGCTATCTAGTCGGTCGAGCTGGATATTTTTTTCCTTCATATTTTAGTGTATTTTTCTATAATATATATAAATATATAGGTGAATAAGATATTTAGAGTAAAAAAACTAATATAAATGCACAAATTTCTGGTCGAACCGTCCGTTTTTTGTTGATTCGGCCAGTTCGACCAGAAATTGACCGGTCGAACCATATGACATTTTTAAGACAAAACAATTCAGAATTAGGTCCAAAACGCGGTTCGACCGGTCGAACCACCGGTCAGACTACATTTTTTAAAACTATGGGGTTTTAGAATTTAGACACTAGCTTTTGGGCTTTAACTTTCTCGAGTCTCTTTTCAATGGAAAATAAGTAAAATACTAAAATCTCCTTCGATGGGCTGAAATGAAAGTTGTAAGCTACGGCCCAAACGCAAAGCAGAGCGCCAAATCAATAGTGTTCTTCAAGACCAAATTGAAAATCAACATGTTTCCAATTTTACCAATCAATTTTAGCTTTTTCATAACTATACTAGTCTGATATGACCTTTTAATAGTGATATAGTTGGTCAAACAAATATTAATGTATTTTATGTTCTCAAATATTGGATCATTAATTAATTTGATTATTTATTGGTATCAATTAAATTTAGCCGATAAAAAACTTAAAACAAAGTATTAGTAACTATCAAAGAATAATACCCCACATAGAGTTGTATGATCTTTGATTTAAAATCGTCATTCAATATTGTAGCGAACAAAAAAAGCATACAAAAATTTCCCCAATTTCTGCTGTTTGAGAAAAAAATATCAATACCCTGCTAGAAAAAAACCGGTAGTCATGGGATAGAATTGATCAATCCCCGGCAGAAGAATTCAAACAACTTCCCGATCCAAAGCACCGACCAGAACAAACAAACTTTGTAATAGAGCGGGAAGATCGATCTTATCTCATTGACTCCGACAAGTGTTGCATGGAACATGCACGTGTCCAATCCCCCCTTCCACGTAACTCACTCCTCTCCTCTTCTCTCTATATTTAGCCCAACCAGGAACCCTACATCTCACTAATTATAGCTAATTAACTCCTCCCAGAGAGAAAAGAAAAATGTCAGAGAAAATTGCAGTCGGGCCACTTCAAGTGATCTTGTTGCTCCTCCTTTGTGGGGTTGGTAATGCTTTAATAGCCTCGGGTGGGGATTGGCTGGAGTCGTCGTCGTCGTCCCTAGCGAGGAAGGAGGATAGGGTGCCATTGGTGGTGACAGAAGATGGAGAGGTATCGGCTGTTAACATCTTTAGTGGGAAAAGAGGGCCCTACCATCTCCAGTTCTTTACTTTGGAGCCCAATTCCTTGTTCCTTCCTATCCTCCTCCATGCAGATATGGTTCTCTACGTACATACAGGTAAATGTTGTAGCTCATTATCATTGTAAGAGAGTTCTTCTAGCTTAACCAAGAGATTTAGAATTTGAGTTCTAGGAAATGTAGCCATTGTCCTGCCCGGTTCTTGTACATTCGAAAGCGGGAAAAGTAGATTTGATCACTTTGATCTAACGTCTCGGTTATAATTTGTAATGTATTTAATGACCTAAATCTTTTTTTAAGCTATATGTTAATTAAATGGCTAGGTCGATGCTAATTATTCTACAAATTAATAGAGATGCGGAAATTTCAGGAAGCGGGACGTTGAGTTGGACAGATGATGGGAAAGATATGAAGAGGGTGAGCCTTGGAAGGGGAGATTTGTATAGGCTGGAGCCTGGCTCCGTCTTCTTTCTCCATAGTAATTTGGACACTGAAAGCGAACGGGAAAAGCTTCGCATACACGCCATCTTCACGAGTACCCGAGAAGACGTCTACGTAAGATCCAAAATTGTCGTTTTTTTCAATATCCAATCTTTAAAATCTTGGCTTCCGAATGGCAGGAACCAGCAATTGGAGCATACTCGAGTATCAGTGACTTGGTACTCGGATTCGATACTAAAGTTTTGCAATCAGCTTTCAAGGTACTTGTGATCAAGATTACATTTGTAGCTTCATTGGACTTTTGGGTTGATTAGTAATGCCTAATTATTGGTTTTGAGCAAGGCCTCGGAAGATGTCATAGATGAAATAACAAGCGCGGCGAGGCCACCGGCCATAGTTCATGGTGCACCAACCAAGAAGAAGGAGAAGAAGAAACCAAAGTTCTGGAGGCTGTTGGATACCCATCTCTTGAATTCCCTCGTGGATGCGCGATCGGGAGCTGACGAGCCTTTTGATGCCAATGGGCACAAGAAAACCAAGGTGTTCAATGTCTTCGAAGCCAACCCAGATTTTCAGAATCCTAATGGTTGGAGCCTGACCGTGAACAAGGGGGACATGAAGTCGCTAAAAGGCTCTCAATTTAGTGCTTTCTTCGTGAACTTGACAAGGGTAAGCACTCGGGTATCGCTGTCTTATCGTGGCCAATGACTAATGGATTACTTGATCACGACCTGGCTTGCGTGCGGCTTATTTTCTGCAGGGATCAATGATGGGACCTCATTGGAATCCGGTTGCCACCGAGATAGGTATCGTGCTGCATGGGGAGGGAATGGTCCGAGTAGTTTGTCCAGGCACTGCAAACGAAACAGAATGCAAGAACACGAGGTTTAGAGTCCGTGAAGGCGATGTTTTTGCCGTATCAAGGTTCCATCCGATGGCCCAGATGGCATTCAATAATGATTCATTCGTGTTCATGGGATTTAGCACCACAACGAAGAAAAACCATCCTCAGTTCCTAGTAGGGAAGAGATCAGTCTTCCAGGCTCTGAACAGGGAGGTCCTTGCCATGTCGTTTAACGTCACTAACAGTACTGTTATCGATGAGCTGTTTAACGCTCAGGCGGACGAGGTCATAGTGCGGTGTACTTCGTGTGCCGAGGAGGAGGAGAGTGCCATGGAGGAGGAACTTGAGAGGGAGAGGGAAAAAGAGGAAGCTAGAGAGAGGGAGGAAGAGAGGGCGAGAGAGGAAGAGGAGGAGAGGGCGAGAGAGGAAGAGGAGGAGAGGGAACGAGAACAGGAGGAGGAAGCTAAAAGGAGGGAGGAGGAAGAGGCTCGGAAGAGAGAGGAAGAGAAGGAAAGAGAGGAGGAAGCAGCTGAGAGGGCCGAAACAGAGAGGAGAAGGCGCGAGGAAGAAGCGATGAGGGAGCAGGAAGAGGCGAGGCGACACGAGGAGGAGAGGGCGAGGAGGAGGAGAGAACGAGAGGAGGAAGCAAGAAGAAAGGAAGAAGAAGAAGAACGAGAGAGGGAACCAGAAGAGGAGGAGGAGGAAGCTGGGGGAGGGGAAGAGGAAAGGGACTGGAGAGAGCAGGAAGAAGCCCGGAGACGTGAAGAAAGGCGGAGGCAACAAGAGGAAGAGGAGCAAATGCAGAGGGAAGAAGAGGAGAGGCAAATGAGGGAAGAAATGTCGAGAAGAAGAGAGGAAAGACAGCGGCACGAAGAAGCACGGCGACAAGAGGAAGTGAGGAGGCGCCACGAGGAGGCACAGAGAGAGGAGGAGGAAGCGAGGAGGCAGGCTGAAGAAAGGCAACGGAGGAGGCAGCCAGATCCATGGGAACAGGAAGGGGACGAAGGCGAAGAAGAACCTCAGGAACAAGAGCCGGAATACGGAGGTGGCGGATGGCAGAGGACTCTCCGGAAAGCCCTCCGGAAAACAGCTGCCTAACCAACTGCTGCGTCTGACACTAATAATGAGAATCAGCTACGTCCTCTATCTGAAGCTAGCTAATCATAAGAGCTCTTTGTAATAAGTTTTTGTCTCAGGATATATGTCTTTTGGTCTTGCTTGCCAACCTTGTGTATATGCTTTCTGGTTTCAGATGGTGTGTAAATCTCTTGCAACAATTGAGACCTACTTTCCAGTTCCGTGGTTTCAAATCATTGCTTAGCATATGGTTGGATGATGTCTTGGTCGAGAAATCCAAATCCGAAGGAAAAACGATAATTCCCGAAGATGGTCGCTTAGAATTGAAATGCCGGGATTAACTTTCTTCCTTCACTAGAATTCCTATACCAAAATTGAACACCACAACTGGCAAAGCCAACAGGAGGAGGAACATAAACGGAATCATAGGAACAATTCACATACAACTTGAGCTGGATCCCGTTATGTAGGAGACAACAACGGTGATATCGTCAAGCTTTCCCCCGTAGTATCTGTATCCGGCTTCTTGGGCTGCGGTGGAAAAGGGTGACTGCCTGTTCCGATCTAGGGCTCTTTCTCGCGCCAGCGCTGCGATCTGTTGTGCCGTTACGTTGGGTTCCATGCCTGCTCTTGTCGCTTGAACAACTACGGAAGTCACATCGTTGTTATACAAGTTGTCAAATAATCCGTCTGTTCCGGCAACCACCACATCGCCTGGGGCAGTTGCGATAGTAAAGACCTGGTGCATTGACCCAAGAGGAAACCATTTGTCAAGAATTCCAATGCTATTAAAAGTGTTGAAACCTTTGCTTAATATAAAGATAAATTGACTATTTTGGCCTCTAAAGCAAGATGAGATCAGGGGAACAAGAAAGAACAATGTCAAGCCGCTGGATAACGCAGAGCTAAATCTGCATGATTCTCTTAACTATTAAATTGGTAGAACTTTGCATATATATAGTTAGGCGCAAAAGAGGCAACTGACCTGGCCAGAGCTGGGCGGGTCGCCTGCGTTATCATTTGCTAGTTGGTATGTAAAATTGAAGCTATGCTGTTGTACCGGTGACTGAAATATGGTGCATCCATCCCTTATAACAACAAACCCACTGTCTCCCAGATTTATGGCATGTAATCCCTGTAACAGATGGGGGGAATATTCAGAGAAGCAACAAACTGAAACCCAACAGCGAAACAAATCTCCTAATTCATGGTGCAATGTGATCTATAGAAGCACTAGCATAATTTCAACCCCGGACATGAAGACTTTCAAAGTTTGCTTATGCACCTCCACACAATTGATCAACATGTTATCAGCAGATTTGCCCCTAAATCCATCTTCTTTGAAAAATTCAGAGCATTGAACCAATTCGTAAATCTAGACACGAACTGGTGAGTGGCACCCGCCTAACTACAACAACATTTGACTATATACCTCACTGGTCAGAGCAATGATGCAGGCTGTGGATGAACCTTGAGCCTTAGTCCATGAATGAGCTTTCTCTAAAACCCGTGCAGCGTCAATTAGACCCTGGGGCTCTTCTCGGATTGCCCTAACTGAATTAGACATAAGCTCCCGAGCATAATCCCCTGCATTTATGCCCACCTCTGCCCAACCACCTACACCATCTGCAACACCAAAGACCTGCTCATCCGCACGTATAAAATGTGCATCCTCCCCACCGTATGATTCTTTATCAGGATGCGGCAAGTAACAAGCCCCCATCTGTAGCTTCAGGGTTCTGTCAACAAAAATGGAACAAAGCTTAGCTCTCTCCTAAAACCAATTCTCTGTCGGCTCAGCTATGATCACGAAATTAACCCCCAACACAATAGAATGGATACCCGGCTCCCAGTAACCACTATTCAAGCTGTCTAATTCAAAGTTAGAGAATGTACCGTTATAGCAATTCAATCACAAACAATGTCAACTAAAGCAGTAACCTTGAGTCTCGATCGAACAAAAGTCGCGACAAAGTTTCGCTATTTCCTGAAATAACTTCTTCATTGGCTCGGATAGGGATTGCATTAAACAACAACCACCCAATTCCATTAAATTCACGCATGAGCAATCAAATCGTCCCTACTTCGAGCTGTCTAATCCGAAGTAGGGCCGGAATACTAACGTAATATCGAGCTGTCTAAGCAGTAAACTTTAGTCCAACATCAGAACAAGAAAACTCACTGTCCGGACACCAATGTAACATCAGCCGGCTGCTGGTCCTGAGGAATACCAACGTCCTGGGCCGACGACAACACGTTGAAGCTCCTCCTCGACGAGACAACAACCGGTCCGCGGTACCTCCTCCCGACCGAATCAAACCCAAAAAACCCGCTAACCAAACCAACCAAACCGCCGGCCGAGGAAGTGAAATCCCTACCGCCAACCCTAACGCTGGCCCTAAGGCAGGACCCGGCCACCCGCCTCCGGTCGGAGAGGAAGACCCCACTTGGAGTGGAGAGGCCATTAACGGCCTCGTCCACGTGGAAGTTCCCGGAGAGGGCATTGGAGCCGGGCGCCGCCATGGGAGGAGGTGGGGCCCACGAGGAGTAAGCAACGGTGGGCTTGGATAGAAAATGACCCAACTTTTTGTGGGTTACGGATCTTCCTAGGCAGAAATTGAGCCTCGTGAGGACCCCAGATGGCATCTCTATAGAATATCTAATTTAGCTTCTACTCCGGTCTTTTCGTAAATTTAATTGATTTTTTAGGGCAAAAGATTGGATTTTTTTCGGGAAGTTTTTCCTAATGACTATTTTCCCCTCTTCCTCGTTGTCTTAATTCAAACCTAATTTCACCCCAGAGAGAGAGAGAGAGAGAGAGAGAGAGAGAGAGAGAGAGAGAGAGAGCGAAGAGATTAACGAAATAAAAAATTGGCGCCGGAAAATGTTCCAAGGCGGTGTGGGCGTGTGTGGCCTTTGGAGTTGAGAAAAAGGGATAAGTTTTGGGATTAATTACGGTTAAGACAGAGGAGAAGGTGGGAAGTGTGTATTAATAAAGATTGGAATAGCGCGTAACTTCTTCTAGAAAGTGATTCTGATTAGGGTAGGTGTGCTTTCTTTTAAATCGAGGTAGGTATATACTTTTTAATACCGCTTATCAATGATCAGACCAGAATTACTTTCTGCCATAATTTTAAAAAATATATTATTTGAACACAATTATTAAATTATTCAAACATAAATAAATAAACTATTTAAACATACTTAATTAAATCGTTGTGTAAATTAGTTGAAGATATGTAAACAAATTATTTGAACGTTTACGAATATCCGAATAAAATCATTTAAATGTACATAACTAAATTATTGTTGGAAATTATTTAAATATACATAATTAAACCATTCGTTATAATTGAACAGAATTATTTGAATGTCCAGATTATTCTTGTACAAAATATAAGTACAAAAATGAACCTGATCCCTGTATCATTGCTTTTAATTATAATACTTTTCATTTTTGTGAAATCGATGAATTGAAAAGTCTCTTTCTTTGAAATTATAACACTGACAACTTGGACTACTATAATTAGGAAATCGTCTACGGTACTCTGCTACTAGATTTTCCCAAACTGGAAACGACAAGTAGTAAATATGAAGAGGAACGGCCACACTTTGATTTTAATTTTTGCACGTGCCTTCTTTATACACTTACCAATATTATCATTTCCTTATTTTTCCTTTTACATGTCGTGTACTTCTTTTTCTTCATATTAAATAAAATTTATAAATCAGTTAAATACAAATTTTCTCAAAGTACATTTAGTTTGGTGGTACAAAACATCTAAAATTTTAATGAAGTCTATAATTTAAATCCTAATATATTTTTATCATCATTAAATATAGAAAAAAATTTAGTTTTAATATATGTGTTTCACATTTTTTGTACTTTGATCCGTAAATAATTTTCTAAGTAACTTGGTTACATGATTTATCTGATTCACTATGTTACAGATTTGTCATTTGGAGGGTGACGTAAGAGGAAATTGCAAGCAATTCAATCAATTATGACTCATCAACCACCAGCCTGTCACATTATCCCTCTGTAGAAGGCAGAATAATTGAATTGGTACTACATGCTGATCCACACTCTGAGACCAAGTAGTATCTATCTGTCGAACGGGACAGGAAAAATTTCCGAACATGACCATCAAACCATTAAAAGCCGAAGAAAATATCAGCATCCGGATAAGAGAGTTGGTCCAAGTCGTAGAGTTTAAACATTAACATTTGGATAAATCACTTATTTAAGATCGACAATAATCAGTTTAAAAGGAGGTTCTCCGAAATAACTTCGATTTATGTTATAAGCTAAACCGAAACGTACTTCATGAATTACAACAGATTTTACAATACAAAGAGAAGAAATTCATGTACTAATAAGAATGCAAACAACATATCAGCTCTAAACAATCTACGGCCACCGTTACTGGTGGCATCAACAGTGCAAATATATATACCTGAACAAGAATCAAGCAGCAAAAATCCGACTAATACTTGACTAACCGACGTCCGAGAGATTTTACAGCAGTTGCAGCTGTAATCCAAGCCACGGTCTCTCGCCAGCGTGTTCGATGATTGATAAAAATGTAGGCCGAGCCAGTGTGGCTCGGAGCAATGACGCCACCTGCACTTCCTTGTTGAGCTCCTCTGTAGCCTTCACCTGAACTAGGTTTATGTCTGTCAGAGAAACAGTCCCACCAATCTATTCATGGGATGAAATAGGTAGTCATTTGAGGATTCTCCATGAGGCCCTAGCTTAGGCAAAAATATAGGTTTTGAAGAGCCCCTTCCGGTACTGTCCGACCTGATAATATACATCTATAACTCCAATGGAGTAAGGTTGAAGATTGTCTACCGAGTCGTCAACTTCTTCTGATATCTTTGCCGCTAAATTCTCCACTTCCAAAAGAAGCTGCTGCAGTTCCTACGTCTAGACTTCCACCAATAGATGTAATAAGAGCAGATAGGCCACTGCTGGGGTTTACACCTGCGGCCATTCCTAAACCAAGGAAATCAAGCGTCGTTTGTTTAGGCCCAAAGACAGAAGGAGTGGCCATCATCAATTCCTTCAGCCCAGAATTTCTATCGCAGTGCAACCCAAGTCCAAGCCCCGAGTGAACAGAAGCATTCTCGGGCTCTACTTGCCTATGACCCCATGGCATGCTGTCCTGTGGAGCAGCCGATGAAGACGATGACACAATTCCCAATCCTCGAAGCAACGAAGCATTTGTAGCAGCAGCCCCCATCTGTGCAGCTTTCTGTAGCAGCGCAGTAGCAGACATGGCTGGCTGCGGAGGCGGTGCATATTGTCTTCGCTCTTGAACCGCAGCACCAAACAATGACGAGCCATGATTGGTGGCAAGGCACAGAGAAACAGGTTCGGTAGTGGATGAGGTTGCAAGATCTATCGGAAGATTGGGACGGGACATGGCGCGGATAAGATCTGTAAAGGCCGGAGCTTGAGCTGAATGCAAGTTTCCCGATGTAGTTGGTGATGCAAATAAACTAGCGAACACCGTACTGGTGGTGCTGGCACTATTGCTTCCACAGCTGGAGCTAGTGCTGCAGCTTCCAAGTAGACCGGCCGCTGTTGAGACCACTGCAGGCACTTCTTCTATAATCGGTGTGGGCGCATCCGGCAACTCTGCGCCATCAAATCAACAGAGAGAATATCTCTAGTAAGAACTAAGAAAGAAACAGGACGGGAAGACGCAATAGAGTTCCAGCCCTATAATAAGCATACAAGATTTTAAGTATCATCTTTTTAATCACAAAATCTCCATCAAGCTCCATAATAATACAGTAGATCTCTGAGTTGAAGAGGAAAGTCTCTTACTTTGACCAGTTTTCTACTTAGATTAACTCAACTATGTGCATATATAGTTCTACTTCACCTCCGTAGTAAACAACAAAGATAACAAACGGACAAAACAGCAAGCCTCCAAGAATTAAAACAGGGACGCAGACAACAACAAACAAAGATCTATTGGCTTCCAATTAAGACAGAACCAAAAGAGACAAAACCCTTATCCAAAAAATAAGCAAGCTAAAAAATTTAGAGAACGAAAAAAATTTACCAGGGCTCCCAATTGGCAAAACGGAAGTGGTCCCTGTTGACCGAACTAGAACAGGAGGAGGAGGGACCACCATGGCCGGAGCACCACCACCGGATACTGAGGACGACTCCCCTAGAAAATTAGCATCGGACTCCGCCTCTGGATCTGGATTGGGATCCACCACAATAGGATCGCCATTCGCACCACCACCGCCACCACTTTCAGCATTGCTCGCGGCCGCAGCAGCAGGATTAGCTCTAGCACTCTCCACGGCCAAGGCATCACAAAACGCCCTATGCGTAATAAAGCTATCCCTCCTACAAACCGAACCACAAAACACCACCAAAATTAACAAGCCAAAAACTACAACAATCAACTCGTTCGCAGAGGAATAAGATCAGGGGACCCGACCTAGAGAAGAGAGTCCCGCAGTCACACTTGTACTCGCGGGTCCCACAAATCTTTGAATGCGCCTTCCAATCGGACTGGACAGCGTACGCCTTCGAGCATTTCTCGCACTTCCACTTCTTCTCACCGTGCTTCCTGCAGAAGTGCTTCTTGATCCCAGTGAGGTCCCCGAGCGCCCTGGATGGCTCATGGTGGACGCAGGAGACCTCAGGGCACACGTACACCCTCTTCCTCACCTCCTTGCCGGACCGCTGCCGGAGCTTCCAAGGCAGGTTGTGACCTCTCCGGTGCAGCTGCAGGTTCTGGTCCCTCTGGAACCCCTTGTTGCAGATCTCGCACACAAACCGGTTCGTCGCCATCAGCGTCTTCGGCGACAGCGCGATCACCTCCGCCTCCGGATCTGCAATTAAATTCGCTCGCGTGTTATCCGCGATGACGTAAGCATGTACCATTAAAAATAAAAAACCCGTCTTTTTGAGAGGTAAATATTCACTTCAAGATTACACCCACCAAAGACTGAAACTTGAACCTTTCGTCTCGTCATAAACGCTTCGTACCGTTAGGCCAAATTCACTTTGGTTAAAAAACCGAGCCTACCTGGCATTCCGGGGAGGTTACGTTTTTTCTTGGCGGCTGGAGGCGGCGGAGGGAGGGGGTTGTTCCCGGAGGAGGACACGCTCGCCTCGCCGGATGCGGTGGACGAGTTGTCCAAATCGGCCGGCATCGGAGGTAAGAAACCAACCACAAGTTATAACTACCTTTTTTTTTTTACCAAGTGAAAAACCAAGTAGACTCTACTTGCTAGCTAAGAAATATATTTGTTTTTCGGGATTTTTTTAATGGAGGAAGCTACGAGACAAAACAAGAAGGCAAAAAAATCTCGAGAGCAATTAAAAGGGGGGGATTCTAAGGCAAATTGGATAGGAATCGAAGTGAGGAGGAATATGTAAAGGAGAGGATTTCTCTCTCTCTATCTATCTCTCTCTCTCTCTCTCTCTCTCTCTCCAGATATATCTCCTTCTTAACTCTTTCCTTAGCTACCAGTCAACGGAACTATGTCTTGGGTTTACTTTTGGTAAAAGGTTTAAACCCGCAACCACCAGCTGTCTTAAAACATTTATTTATATTAATAAAAAAATGGGTGCTAAGACAGAGGAAGAAGAAGGGAACTGAAACAGAGAGACCTCGTGTGGAAGAGGTGAGTGAATCCAACTGGACAAAGTCTTCGGTCTCTGGTCTTATTTTCCTAAAGGTGTCCGAAAGAAAAGAGGCAAGCAAATAATTTGGTCAATTGATTAATAGATTATTTGATATTATAACAAAAAAATTGTAAGTTTTTTTTTTTGAGATCCTATTCTAAATTCTATTCTATTAGATCAGAAATGCTCATGCCAGGAGTCGAACCCTGGACTTCACCCCACATGAGTGGGAACAATGTCACTGAACCAAATGATCACTCGGCAAAAAATTGTAAGTTTGTGAATATATGTAGAATTTCTTTTCATTTTCCAAAAAATAACTCACTCAAATTAGGTTAATGAAGTTTGAGTTTGGTTAATGTCGAACTGATTTCGTTGGGATTAAAATACGGAGGGAGGATTTACCGCGGAGCTGTCGTTTTAGGGGTGCACCGTTCGAGATTGTGTTGGGCGCATTGATGACTTGTCGTTTATTGAATTTTCTTTTTTTTTTGGATTAAAAGTTGTGTGTGTTGCGGACAAGGAGTTGGGGGAAACTTGTCAAGACTCAACCAATGAATGTGTCTACTTGGATTGTTTCTTTCCCTTTAAAATAATAAATTTTTTGGCTTGTCAATTGTTCTTGGATTTGTTAATTGATCCCAGTAAAGGTCAACAAATTAGGAGTTGTAATAACTTAATTAAATTATTATAATCTAAAATGTTGTTGTGTAAAAGATTTATTTTGTATGATCTGATTATAATTAAAAATTTAGAATTATCTGTTCACTCTAAATGTCAACAAACAAAAAATATATATTATTTTGACAACGCCTAAAATCAAAACACAATGTTATAAACCCAAAAACAAGACCTTCACATTTTAAGTAAATTAATAAATGCCAATGATAATTTAGTTTAGCAACATAATGCATACATAAACTGACAAAAGTTTATTATTCAATTTCTGACAGTTCTACTTAATGCAAATATTTATTTTAAAAAAATTAATACAGAATTTTTTAAAATATTATAAAATAAAAAAATTGTTTTATTTGCATGATTTCGTTATTAAGACGTTTTTTTAATACTACTTCAATACTTTAAGTGCTTAAATTTCTCAAGAGTTATAGATGGGTATTAGCTATACATTTACTCCAAGACAAACCTATATAATATCCGTTATTTTTTTTGTATACATCATCGTGTCGGCAAAAATTAATTAGTGATGAAATTAAGGCAAATAGGGAACTGGATTGCTTGGTCGGATTTCTCTAACACCCGTTGACCACCCATCTGATATTCTCTAGTAAATGGAGTTGGTTATTGGCTGATCACTGATGCGTGGATGGCTGGATGCTGCATCTAGTTGAATTATAATTTACTTTAAATATCCCTTTTAATCCTTACATAGTTAATGGCGATTAGGTTGGGATATGAGATCAGCCAGGATAGCAATAGGCAGGACAAAAAAGCCGGCGTGTCTTCTTATTTTTTGCTATTTCATCTCATCGTGTATATAGGAAAAAGTACGGTTAAAAAATGGGAGAAATGATCGAATAGTTTTTTTATTTACACTATCTAATATCGGGATTATTTAATCGACTAATTTAAATTAGACTTTAGTACAAATTTTAAACTGTGACAAAATTTTATAAATATTTAATAGTGCAACATTCTCATTAACTCAAAATTGAGATCTATTTAAACTGTAACAACATAAGTATTTATTTATTAGTAAATCCTTCAACATTTAGTCAAACTAAAAAGTGTTGCTTTATTTAAATCATAGATTTGAAAGTCACAGTATTAGCAGTAGGATTCTGTCGGCTTAAATCAAAATTAGATTATTCAGCAGGTATCATTTACATTTTGAATTAAAAATAAAAACGAATAAATTAATGAAAGAGAACAATTTTATGGACTTCATCATCACTTGCATTGACCTTAGAGATTGGCAAGCCTGTTTTCTTTTGTATATTGTAAACTAAAGATTTCAATCTTGGCATCATTTAATAACTATGTAGCGATCCCACATTCTTTTTCCTTCAATAATTTCCAGTGGAAGACATAGCCTCTATTTACTGTAACAACCAGGGCCTCTCACCAAAATATTTAGGAATTTAATACAAATCGCATAAATCTTAAACATGATCAAATTATTGTTGGGATTATCATAATGTCAACTACAAGTATTAAAGTTTGTTTATGAATTTCACGTTGTCCTAAAGATTTCAGTTTCAGTTAGTAACTTGTTTATAGTTAATTGCTCATATGAAATTTTGAACTTACGAATTGGTGAAGTTAAAATTCATAAAAAGTTCGGTAGAATTATCATATGAACTTTATTTATCTCAGCAGAATAATTCAAATTTCAATCTTCAAAATGAAGCACATGCTGTTGAAAAAGTTATTCCGTGAATTTTGCTCTAAGCCCTAGATATAATGATAATGGTAGTCAATTCAGGAAAGGCAGGTATTGGATAACTACAAGTCAATGGATTCTTGGGTCTCCCTTTCCCACTCCTTGGTAGATGTGTGGAGATGAATGCATGAACTCCACCTTTATTATTATTAGTTCCCTCACTTTTTGAAATAGATAGTTTCAAAAAAGTATGGAATCCATCACCTTTTCTTGTTGTAGCGCCGACAACGACAACCAACGCCGGGACTTTTCCTCCATTGCAATCATCTCAACGTTTCTGGATTTACAACATTTTTCAACGGAAAAAGGAGAGAAGTGAATGATATTATTGGTTTAAATTAGGATATAGTCAGATTAGAAAATATTTACGTACTGAAATCATTTCAATCAAAAATCTTGAAAGTTTGCTGATCTGGAACCACGTAGCGTTGCAGTGCCGCAAGGACGCCAATCCTTTTCAATCAAGGGTACGTTTCTCTCTTGAGCCTGAAATATTACTTCTTGTTCATGTTCTCTACCCTTTTAGCTTGGTGGGCAGAATGGCCCTCCAAACAAGATGAATCAGGCAGGTATATGTTTCCTGTTGTGAAGATGTTATATATTATCTCCGGTCTCCTACAATTCCCATGGGGCCCTCTATACATTGAATTCCAAAGTCATCAGAGCAAGTAACAAAGAACAAAAAGTAATTCCAGTTCACAAATCTTGAATATTTTTTATGTTCACAAGTTCACAGATTTTGAATAAACAAAGAAGCTTGGGTCAATCTATTTTCCTCAAAAGGGTAGATAACATGCATGCAGTTTTCTGATGCTTTAGTGGTTCATAGCATCAAAAGTATCATTGAAATTATGTCCAAGTGCTCAAACTATTTGAAAAAGTATGCGCACTTTTCATAAGATATGTGCATTGTTCACACTCAAATGGCATATCTTGTGGGCCTAAAACAATCAACGGATCGTGGCATAATGTCTTTTCTACACGCCATCATTCCTTGGATTCCCTTGACTTAAGGAACACTAGTAAAGAACAAATACTAGCGGGAAAGAACCCGACCCTCGTTACACTGTTCGACGGATGCACCGGTATCACATTTAGAAGTCACAAAATAGCCTATTATGTTCGTCGATCCTCGGGGTGCTAATCCAAACTACCTATGATTATAAAGTGTATAATGTCGGGATGAGGAAGAGCATAACATCAGTGGATTTGGCTAGGTTAGATCTTGCAGCATCCCAGTATAGATAGAGCATCAGATCAATGAGAACAACTTCAGCTCGTCGAGCCGGACAAGTGATCGAACTCTTGAACTGCGGTCGGATCGAACATCAAACAACATAAAGGTTCTAAGACAAGGAAACCCTCACCAAATTCAGTCTCTCCGAATCATTGGCAATCTCGGACGTCCCCACAGTGCCAAAATTGTGGTTTGCAGATTCTGTCTAGGTCTAAGCCAAGGGCAAGACAAGGGGCACCAATCAAACCTATTCGCTGCTCTAAAACATAAACAAGGAAAATGAACACACATTTGGTATACGACAAAGAATATATGTTAACGAGGGAAAATAAGCTACTGCTAAATTAAGGAAAACAGTTCGTGGCAGAGTATCAATTAAGGAAAAACGTTGATTATTGAGAGGTCTGTGGTTTGACTTTGACTATAATTTTGAACAAGAAGTTCTAACCAAGAAATAATACAAAAAACTACAGATACAAAAACTACAAAGTTCTTGTTAAACTAAATGTTGGAATGTTATGTTACTCTCTCAGTCTCCCTATTCCCTAACCTCAATTTTAATGTGTACGAAACCCTTTAGAAAAGTACTATCAGGTCATTTAGTTTGTATCATTGTACAATCAACCCAGCCTCGTAGAATTTAGTCATTTACCCCATGTCATTTGTAAAAATAGCTTTTGGGTATGATTTGTAAACAAATTTCAGCTAAATTACGTGGCACTGACGTAACTGCATATTAATGTGGAAATATCTTATTGTTCTAAACATTTTGAGATACAAGAACGCTATTTTATGTTTACAATGGAACAAAACTACGACCCACTAGAGTTGAAATAAAAAACATGATACGGTAATTTCAAGTATCTATCTAACCATTTTTTATAGCTCGCATGATGCACTTCAAGTCACAGCTTTTTCAAGCTTATCTGAGAGAATTCGACGTAAGTGATTTATTAATCTTTTATTCCAGAGACACAAAAATCACATGGATTCCGAGCATTAATTCATACTATAGAAGGAAATTGCAATAATAGAGAGATTTAGGGAGTTGATTCATTATAAGTTGGGTTTTTATTTATGTTGGGCTTTTGACACGCATGTATTATTCATCATGGTCCAAATATGTGATTAACCCATAACATAGTACAATGTGAGATTGATATATACACACATCAATTGACTTTGTAATTGCATTGTCACAAGGCTTGCAAGCATAATTGCCTTGCCACATCAAAATGTATTTTTGCTACATGGATGATGATGTGGCAATAAATAGTGAGAATTTTTCACTTTTAAGAGGTGTAGAGATGATAGTGAAATTATCACTTTCATTTAGCTACACATAAAAATCTAAAGTTCAGATTTTGGTTCCAATATTTATCGATCAAACAAAAATAGTTAATTCTTAATTTAGGCATACCGTTGACTAAAATCGACTGGTAACAAGATTTCGTTACGATCCCGTAAAAACAACGCTTCAACAAATAAATATATTTACGATTTAATAAATTTATTTTATTTAATTAAATTATGGTTTGATTATATGATTATGATCAATAATTATTATGCATAAAACCGTCGATTTAGGAAGATGATGTCCCTAAGTAAAAACCCACTTAATATTTTGCCGCGTCGCTCTCGGCCGGGACCGGGAAGTCCATCTGTTAAGGTGGTCATCTTGTAAATTTCTTCTCTCCAAGAACCCTCCTTAATCCCCAAACCCCGCTCCCAATAACCGCCTCTTAAACCCCAAAACCCACCAAGGTCGGCGCGGGAAGGAATGGACCTCGACGAAAACCTAATTGGCTCCGCCGCCGGAAAGGCCCCCACCCGCAAGTTCCTTCCCAAATCCGCCAAACCAAGACTCGCCAAGCCAGAGCCGCCGGAGCCAAAGCCAGAGCCCCACGACCCCGTCTCCGTCACTAAGACTGAGAAAGTCGAAGATGTCGCTAAGCCGGAGCCTCCAAATGGCGCCGTCAAGATGGAGGTTGAAGCCGCCAAACTGGAGGAGGAGCCCGCCGATCACATGGAAGTAGACACGAAAGCGGACGAGGCTGAGGTTGGAGGAGAGGAAGAAGAGGACGTGGTCGTCCGGTCGATTGACGTCTTCAACGTTCCTTCTATTGATCCCGGGACTCAGGTTTAAGCCAATTCTGTTTTTAATTTTGGAACATTTTTTCCCGTGTGTGTTAAATATTTAGTCGCTGATGATTTGTTGTCGTTTCAGCTTCACATTATGCAATATCCTACAAGGCCGTCGTGGAGACCTTATGATCTGGATAATCGGTGCCAGGAGGTGATATATTCTTTCCTGTTTTCTTTTATGTTAACCCTGAAGCTTGGCCGCATTTGTAACTCGAGCGGGTGTTGGTAGGTTAGGATGAAACCGGGAACTTCAGACTGGGAGATTGACTTGAAACCGATAGAATCTTCCGACTGGGATCCTGATAAAGCTCGGAAAAACCAAGTCGAAAAGCAGGTCTGCATTTCTTAGTTGCTGTTAACGCATCCTTTGCCTCACTTTCCGCTCTGAATTTAACTCCTCACATGTATTGGATTGGAGGTACGATAATGCACAGGTCTCTGTAGGCTCTAGACTGGAGTAGGTTTTATTAGATACTCATACAATTGCTGTTCTATCGTATTGTTCATGGTTTTTTTGCTTCATTCTCTCATTATTTTCTTGCATATTATTCTCCTATAACCGTCATGTGCTCAGGTGTTGTTTACGGCATGGGATCAACGGCCGGCGGTCAATGCAATTACCGTTGCAGTTCTTAGGGGTAATGAGGTATTGGACCTTGTTCTCATGTTTGGAGATTATTGTTCTGATAAAATCAATAACTGTAAAGCTGCTAAAGCAGGACCTAATTAACTTTAATTTCCAAAGGGCCAGCTGCATCAGTTTAGTTTCTTCATGAAAGTAAATAATATGAGTATCTGGTCATGCTTTGTTGTACGGTAGCATGCTTAGACTGGCAATTATGGCTCTGGCAGTATAGGCTGGATTCTTCCTGGAAACTGTTAAAACTGAAACAACTGAGAAAGATAGGAAAATTATGATTTCCAATAGATATCATCGCTGGGATTCACACCTTTGAGCGGAAAACCAGCCGTTTCATTGTTTCCTGTACATACTTATTGGAAGAGTCTTGACATCTTTGTGTCTTCCTTTCTGCAGCTATATCTGAATCATGTTCATTCAGTGGTGCAGCTTCGACAATCTTTGGAACGTTTAAATCCTGATGGTCTAAAGAAAAAGAACAATTTTCCTAGTGAGGAAGTGAATGTGAAAGTAGAAGAGACTGCTGAGAGAAAGCCTACTACTTCGAAGAAGCAGGTTCTCCCTCTCATTATGTGTATTTTGTCTCTGCCTAAATGGCTTGGCCCTGGTCCTAGGTTGCATGAAATTTCAAAGAATCTTAAAATTTGACATATTGTTTATGGAATGAGATATTTTGGCATTCAAAGAGGAACCACATATTCTCCCAAGCTCTTGTGTAGGGCATCAAATTATGCATTCTCCTTATTCACACGGCTAAATAGAATTGTTATGTTTTCAATTACAAAAGTTCCCTATGGTACTACTTTCATGTTTCATTTTGAAAGACTTGTGTCATGCCATACTGTTTCAGAACAAGCAGGTGGAATCAGACAATGAGCCTCTGTCAGTTACACAGGTACTAGAATTCTTCTTCATGGCAAAGCTATTTAGGCAGCAATATATCTTTAACATTTGCTATTTGTAGCATGGACAAGGGAAAAAAATATATTTCTGCACTAACCTTTCTAACCGCAGTGTCCTTTTTCTCATCAATAATTCGGCAGAAATATGCTGGAGATGTCAGCTTGTGGTAAAATTGGGGATGGGTCTTTTCTTAAAGCATGAGTTTGTTGCTTGTGCAAATTTTTTTGTTTAAGAAACATAATTAATAACTTAAAAGGCTGTGCCAAGGGAACATGATAGAGATTCTTTTCTTGAGAACATGGTTTTCATGTAACTGAACTCTTAAGACGAGAAGGAAGCTCCAAGTTCCACTTGACACGAAGGTGTTGCTTGTTTATTATCTTCACCTGGGAGGCATTTACAATGTCCAAGTGTTTTTTGGTTTCTGGGCGCTTTTCAGTTATCTTACTCTGTGTATTAAGATAAGAAAACTACTAAAACCTTCTCTTTGCTGTCTTCTTTTATGAAAATTGCTGAAACCTACTCTTTATTGTCTTCTTATATTGCAGAGTTGGGCCCGGCTGCAATACCATGGCTCTAAGAGTGATTTTTCTTCCTTGTACTTAAAGAAAATGGTTACACGAGAAAATTCCCCTATTAATTTCACTATGACCCCGTAAAACTTCTTATCCCACTTTCTCTTTCTTGAAGCATGTCTTTCCCTTTGTCTCCGACAAAAGTAGTACTTATTCAATATTCTGGTATATACAGGCATGAATACGTGGGATCGCTGTGTCCCGTACCATCTGAGAATACCAAGAACAAAGGTCCTTCGAGGAGGTGGAGTTGTCTTCAACGCCTAATCTTTGTTCTGCTATTTTCGTGGTCTTAAACGAGCAATTGTTTGTTCCTCTTGGTTAAATATATATAATCTCCATCCATGAAACTATCTAGCTCGATGTTTCTCTCAATTCAAACTCACTGGCTGAGTTGCTGTGGCATAGGGAAAAAAGGAAGAATTGTCAAAAAGTTCAGTTCTTTTTGCTGATTGTAGCAAAGTATGAATAGTAAGTACATCATTTCATGTATTCTTCGGTGGCTCACGATGTAAAAGGATGTTTCAGGTCCTTACTTTCTCTTCCACTTGAAGAACGTGTCCAGAAATTGCTCCTGGAGGTTTGTTTTTTATTTTGAGTTCCAGAGAATATTTCATGGTTAGATATTTCAATTATTGTATTGCTTTCACTTAATGTTTTGTTTACTAATTAATAAACACAGAACCACTTAAGACATTCTTATATTGTGTCCTTACCATACCATGATCCTTTGCATCCCTAAAGTGGTTCTTGTCAGTTCCATGTTCCAAATGCTTCACTTTGGTAATAGGATGTTCACTGTCACTGTGTCTTCTGGTGAAAAGCTTGCAGAATTCATTGCGTCTTTTGTATAAATAATTGGGTAAGACATTGGAGTGTCCTACATCGAAAGTTGCAAGTGGGATGAGCTGGTTGATAAGGTGGAAGGATCCACGTACTACTTACTACCTTAAAGTTTTGGGTAGGATATGGAAACTTCCTATATGGTATTAGAGCTGATTGCTCTAACGAGCTCTTAGCTCATATGCTCGCACGATCCCTATTTGGGTATTTCTATATTAGAGGGCTTAAGTGTCCATTTCTAATAATACAGGAGACTAAAGTGTCTCTATCCCTAAATAATTTTCGTATACCATTATGAATTTTAACTTTTTGGTCGCTCCTTAAACCATGATTAAATTTTTATGGCACTTCATCTGTTGCATTGGAGATTTTCACCATCGATGTTGTAGATTGTCCTGTCCATACATGCTCTCCCCGAAAACTCCCATCTCCGACAATAGTAAAGAACAATTACCGAAAATGGTTCTATTAGAAGGGGCATGGCCTCACTTGCTTCTTTCATGTATCTATTCATTATTAATTTCAATTGCTCGTGTAACTTGGTAATTTTTTTTTTTTTTTTTTTTTTTTTTGTAGGGAGCTCCTATCAAGAGATTTAGTCTTTTCAAACGCTTGGCTACTGACCACAGCATTGAGGTACTGTTGGCTGTTCTTCAGCAGTTTGGTCGGTTAATTCAGGGACTCTGGGTTCGAAAGACCGACAAAAATTCATCCCTGGATGAACAATTAGCGAGAGAATATGTTCTCCTTATGTTTAGTAAGAATTTAGTAGTCAGCTCTTCAGTATTCGATATTTGCGACGTAAAACTGAGAGATAAAGTTAAATTTTTTCGGAGTTTATTTGCTGTTGAGCTGCCTTCCAGCAGAGATTGGAAGTTCAAGGAGAATAGAGATGCTTCGTTCATTGAACAGTACCCAAAAACTGTGGAGGAACAAAGTTCAATTTGGAAAAAATTAGAGAAGCTGATAATGAGTAAACCATGTTTAGCTTTGAAAAACACATCTGTGTTGAAGAATGACATTCCTAGGACTCTCGTTGTTTCTAATCCTATAAAGCCATCAAATACGGATCAAGGCATGGAGAAAGAAATAGAGAGATGCACACAAAAAGGATCGTCTAAGAGGATGTTTACAGTAGAAACTCGAGAGGCACTTTTGAAAGCACTGCCAAAAGTTTTTCAGACCCACAAAGTTTGCAGGTATTGGACTATGAAGTAATTTTGTGACTGCTTTTGATATCTTGTTTGCTTTCTTCAGGACCAATTTCTTTTTGCAATGGGAGGGTCTTACCCCACACGGAATGTAACACTGAAAATACTGTTGCATGATGATGTATGATCACTGTGATGTATGAGCTATAGATTGTAGCTACAGTTTAGATGCTGAGTAGCTGCTTACCGAGTTGCAATGATGTGTTCTTTCCAACAGATGAATGTTCTTTCCTCATATTTTAATGTTTTGCTAGCTATTTAGAGGTCAAATGTTGAATTTCTGGCAGCCTTCAATTCATCTACGAAGATTTACGAGGGTCTGCTCTTTCTTGGCACGCTATTCCAAAGGCAGATCCTCGAAGTGCAGTGGCTGCTGCCGCTGCTCCTCCAGCGGAACTTCAAGAAGTCATAAGTGAAGTTGCAACAAATATCCACGGTTTCTATGTCTTGAAGTCTTCGCCAGACCACCCTGAATATGATCAACTTAGGTTTGCACTTGCTTCCTGAATATGTAGCGCTTTTGGGGGTAAACTATAACGTGGTTGAGTTGGTCACATTGACTGTCTCACCATTACTTGTGGTCTGGTTTGAATATGGCAGGAAAGTCGTTATAGATCTTTTACTGGCTAGGGGACCCAATGCAAAGGTTAAGAAAGCTGAAGTCGTTGAAGCTGCGAAGTTCGCTTTGAAGAGGGAGGTCACAAATTTGGAATATAACAAGGTCTGGCAAGCTTCTGTGGCTGTAACTTTTTCAAGTTAGATTCCTACCTTTTGACCTCATCTAAATTGTACTCACTTCTCAGGTCATGACCGACTTCTGTGTAACGAGGGGATCCGCGTGGGTCTTAAAGACTGCTGACGGGAAGCCGTAGTTCCTCAACATTGCTGCATCGTTTAGGGGCGAAGAAGAGACAATCTACTGCAATGTAATCAGCAAACATTGTGAATCAAGCCACAAGCTATAAATCATTCAACTGTTGATGGTCCAAATTTTTGGGATTGAAAACAAGACATTGTTGTTTGAATATGATTTTTGATTTTTTTCGGTACGGTTGCCAATTAATTATTGACC